>NW_024121655.1:932805-1098030 GCF_016745375.1 Pimephales promelas
ACTTCATTTTACGATGAGAAAATGATTTGAAATGCTTTCATTCCCCTCATAAGCATATTTTTATTCTGTTTGCCCTCATTTCTCAGGCCTGTCATCTGGACCCCATGCTAGACGACTCTGTGATGTTTGCCAAAAGGCTGCGAGATGTCGGTCAGCCAGTGACCCTATGTGTCGTGGATGACCTTCCTCATGGCTTCCTCAGCCTGTCACAGCTCTCGAGGGAGACTCGAGAAGCTGCTAACGTATGCATGGAGCGAATCAAGGATGTCTTCACCATGAAAGACCCTCTGCCAGAGATGCGCAAACACCGCAAATTGGAACGGACCATTCAGAAACCTTCTGCTACCAAAAAGACCACATTCAACTTTCGCAAGTGACCGTGCTGGAGGAAGAGGGGGTATCTGTTGCTGGAGAAGCTTCTGTTGTGAATGATGAGGGACTTGCTGGCTTTTACCCTCCCTCTGAATCTGAAAAGATTCCAGCTTAGAATTTTGGACTGGTTTTGTTCTGAATCATACCAAAAGAGAGATACGAAGGCCAGAGTAAGGCCATATTATGTGAATCACACCAGGGGCGGAGCAAGGGGTGGTTAGATGGGCTTAAGCCCTGAATGTTTGTCAAAAGCCCTGAATCTTTTGGATTTTTAAAAAACAAATTTAACTTGTTTTCATTTTCTCTCAGTCCTTTCTGACTGGAGCTGCAAAAAATGTAAACAAATCTCTATTACCGTGCGTGGATGCGGATGGTAATGCATCGCGCATCACTCAGCTTGACAGCCAACTGCCAATAAAACCTAAAGAAGAAATTCATCGTCGTTGTCATGAGGGGCTGGCTGCTGGGCCTAGCAGGCTTTTTGTATGTTTCACTGGCGTCGTAGCAAGCTTACATAATTATTATGGACATAACAAAGTTTCTTTACAGAAAACTAAACCTCACCGGCCGGAGAGAGATTCAGCGTCAGACGACCCGTGGACAAATGTTTACGCGTCTTTGCATTGACTTAACATTGAAATCACTCGCGCCTGACGCGCTATTCGCGTCCGGTGTGAACGCACCTTGATGATTTGGGGGCACATCTAATCTCGGCACATTAGTGGGATAAGAAAAGAGACTAATTGAGAATTGAGAAATATTATATATTGCTGAAGAAGATTAGAAAGTCAAGAGAAAGTATATTTCCTCCAAGTCACGTTACAGATGCATCAATATCGTTAATAAGTCATTTTTTCCCCTCATACTTTAATTTATAAAGTAAATATTTATATATTCTACATTCATTACAAAAAAAAAGTAAAATAACTCAAGCCTTTTATTGTTTTAATCTTGATAAGGGATTGCAGCTCATGGAAATTAAAACTCCAGTAGTAACGTACCTAACGTTAGTAATCTCAAAATGTATTAGAATTTTAGAACAAAGAATATTTTATACGACCTGACAAGATCTCTAATCAGCTAATCAACTCAAAACACCTGCAAAGATTTCCTGAGAATTTAATCTTTCAGTCTTATTCTGGTGGTGCAACACAATATAATGTCATTATTAGTGTTTACATAATTAAAGGAATTGGTATGCTGAACAGTAATAATTAATAGTAGCAGCAGCATATTGCTAATTAAATGAATATCACAGTCCACAATTTTATATGTAAGCTTTTTGAACAACGTGTCATTGGAGCGTTGCCATGGACGCGTTCTGTTATCACAAACAGCCTGAAAAATAGTGCATTTAGCTGACGTAAATGGGAAAAAAAATCTCAGGGGGAGTATCCCCCTGGACCCCCCTAGGTTTGGGCTAAGCTCCGAATATTTACGTCGTCTGGCTCCGCCCCTGAATCACACATTATGTGAATGATTATAGTGGATAAAAGTATATAAAGAACAATAAAGTAATTAAGCAATTAATAAATTCTAACTTAAATTAGAGACATTAATTATTTAGTTATAGAGAGGAAAAATGAATACACCTCTTGCTTTATTATTCAAATCTGATGGCGTACACACGCACTCCCTTTACATCTATATTACCACTTTGCCTTTTGGTGTGTTATACCAGCACAAAAACTAATATCCTGCCTTGTTCTAAAAACATCCCAGCACATAACGTCATTATTACAAATGGATGTTCCTCACTCCTTATAGCACTAAATGTTCTTATACAATAATGAAATCTGTCTACAAACTGTGATTCAATATTATACCTGTGTGTTACACTTTATACTCCGTAGAATGTGTTGCTGCTAGGCATCCTGGGGCTAACTGACGAAAGCATTTATTAATGGTTGAATTTTTTTTCTTTATAGTTACTTTTGAAATATTAATGACACCGAATTATAATATGGTGTTACTGTGTATGTTAATCACCCTTTATTAATCTACCTGCCTCTTGGCACCTACTGTAGAGGACGTCCTGTGTGACTAGTGTTTGAATGGGATTTCTGATGCTGCTTTGTCCTCATATAGTTCAATGATTATTCAATTCAGTTAATCGCTATCGAATTTCCACAAGTATTCTGTGGAAGGAAAACTCAAGTTTCACCCAATTTGTGATAGTGTTACTTGTGTTCTGTAGTGTCCAGTCTTGTTATAGTCAAGATAATAGTTTATTTTGCTACTGTCATGTATTACCTTTGTAATGGCTTGGAGAATTGTGTTTATTGTATGTAAATGTTTACTTAAAATTGCTAGTTCTCCCAAAAATAAAAATTCTGTCATCATTTTCTCACCCTTATGTTATTTCAAACCTGTATGACCGTTTCTTGATGACTGTTTGGTGGAAGCCATTGGTGTCCAAAACAAACCAACATGGGACCCAACTGACTGTCATCGTTTCATTGTAACATTTTTCAAAATATCTTCTTTTTTTTACTTCACAAAACAATATAAGTCATACCGGTTTGGAACAACACAAGAGTGAGTAAATGATGCCAAAATGTTCTTTTTGGGGGGGATGAATTACATCTTTAAGTCACAAGTGGCTTCGTAATGGCATATTTTGACTCATTTATATTTTGAAATGGCATATATAATTAGATTCTAATCACATTATTTATCTGTTAGATTAGATTACTTGTTAAAAAGACATGGCTATATATACTGATTTGAAAACGACAAGAGCTTAGAGAGAAAAAAAACATGGGCTCCATCACTGCCTTTCCCTCTTAGCTGGCACGTCAGCTCAAGCTTCCATTATTTTTCCATCTCCCTCGTTCGTTCAGTCAGTTTGTTTCCCTCTTGTTCACAGTTGTGTCGTCTGTCCCCGTGCATGCTGACCCATTTTGAGCACTCGTTTCAATTCTCACCCAGCCCGTCCTAGAGGTATTTTAAGCAGACTCCCTTTACACCCAGCAACCTTGAGCCAATGAAATCTTTCAGCCTGCACATGTGTGATATATACCACTGTGATAGCGGCGTCTCTATTTAAATAGGGTCTCCTCTCTCTCTGGCACTAATTGACTCTATTGACTCTCCGAAACAAACTCGCCAACATTTTGGCACTCCATAAAATGTATTAGTGCTGTATGGGAGGTTTGGACCTTTGTGTGAACAGCTCTGCTATGTGACAGTGGCCTGACCTCCCACAGTGTGTTTATATAGCGCACATGTTTTTAGTATTGTCAACATTATTATTGAAACAACGGTAGTTGTTGCTGGTATTTTAAGATTCGCTCTGCTTAAGCGGCACAGCATGACATGTCTTTTGGGAGTGTATATATCCTCTGCAAAGGCCTGGTCTTTATCAGTGCATCTATGATTGGATTAAGCCAGAGCTGAAGTCAGGCTTTATCTGCTGAGAGAAAACAATGCTCCATCTACTGCTGATTGCAGCATCTGAGAGTCAGTTTCTAAGAGTGTCACGATATAAAAAGATTTGCTTGCTTGCTTGCTCTTTTCACCGTGTCAAAGCTGCTCCTTTCTGGTGACGGATTTGAAATACTAAATCTTGGTTACTCTGCAGTTTTGTCTCGTCAATTGTTCTTCAAGGTATTTTTTGTCAGATGGTGCCTGTTTTGGTCAGCTTGGCTCTGTGTGTGCATGAAAGTTGTGTTTGTTTGTCGCACTTTGTGTTATAGTTGTGTCCGCTCTGCATGGAAAAGCATCTCAATGGATTGTGCTTTTAGATTCTACATTATCTGTACAGGAACCATGACTAAAACAACCAGAACTGGGAGAGGAATGATAGAGCCCTCTGGTTATCCGTTGTCTCTGTAAGCTTTTTTTTTTTTTTTTTTGTAGGACGATGTAACCTTGAATGCACTTGAACATTTCCACCTTGTGTGTGTGACTCTCAAACTGCTTCCCTCAGAGGAAGATTACTCATTCTTCTCAAGGGTGTTATATAAAACACCATGTTAATGTACTCCTGTTACCTGCAATTGTCACTGAGGTGTAAGCAGCCAAAACCATGCTTCATCATCCGCCAGAGGCGTGAGTCGTGTCATTACATTTTACATCTGCTCTCATGACTTATAGTCAATCTGTCACTGACTTGGTTGTTTCATTGTTTCCATTGTGTTTTGAGCTCCTGTGCTCTTGAAATCCACCAACGGTGATGTTGATCACTTTAAGTGCAGGCTCTAATGACCACTGCAGTATTGTTTGCAAGGGTGCTGATGTCTATTCTCTCCTCGTTTTCAGTGGGATATAAAATGCAATGAGTGATACAAACTGCACTGTATGTCCCAGGCAAACTTTCTCGCATTCATTCAGACCTGATGTTTTCAGGACAATCTCAGCAAATAAGCACTTTATAGTTCAGTGTATAGCAGCATCTGAAGTGGCGTGTGAGAGAGCTTTCAGGTGCCCTCACAGCCTTTCGGGAACTGAGAGTTAGCTTCTTTTATTATATGATTTGTTATATGTTCTTAATAATTATAACGATTCTTATTAATAATATTATTTATAATAATAATATGTGTTATTATTTCCTCATGTAAAGACACCATAAGTGCAAACCTGTGTATTTGGAATGTGTGCAGATGACATTTATTTTAGGCTGTAGAGAGACCATTATAATTATACTTTTTTTTTTTTTTCGTCGACAGAGTATTTTGAGACTTGTGCGGACTGTAATGTTACGATGATAAATGAGAGTAGCTATTTTTCTGCAGTAGCCTATGTATTTTCCCTCTGTCGATTTATATTTGAATAAATTATTTTCTCTGCATCTCTGTGTTTATCTTGTGACGGGATAGAGAACGCAAAACATTTCATGCTTATTTGTTAGGACATGAGTTAAAACGATTTTAAAAAATACCCATAAAGAATAGCTATTTGTGTATGTCATGTCGCAATAAAATATCGGCAGCGCGCGTGCGATACTAGGCGCGCTCCCGGCGAAAATTCTGGGGGATACATGCATTTGAGGCGAAGAACGTGGACGCGCGTCTGGCAGCCTCACTAGGCAGATCTCCTGTTCACACAATATAGGAAGGAGAGCGTAGAAACGCTACGGTGGACAGGTGAAGATGGAGAAAGTATTAGGACTCGCCGTGGTATCCAGTATGTTATGTGTCGGCTCGGTTTTTGGGAAATATGTCAGAGGTATCGTCAATACGAAAGAGGTGAGTATAATGTTTACATTTTGTTACTATTGAGCTGATAATGGTTCTGAGTTTCCCTGCGTTCTTCAGCTGCGCATCTCCTGACTGCTGTTAGTAATGGGCTGTTATAGCAGTTGTTACGCCTCTGTATTTTGCGCGCGTCTGGAAGCTTGATGCTTTAATAGCCTGTGCGTTGCCAAGATCATTACACCCGCCGCTATTGAGCAGATAAAGCTTAATTCATCCTTAAGACACGAAAAAAACATTTCGTATAAACGGCGCAGCTATTGCCGACAACAAATTTACACCCTCCCATCCGCTTTTACAGGTGTGTGTCTGTCGTTACACCATTGCTTGTATTTATCGCATGCTGATGTTTGTGTTCAAACCGTCCAAACTGATTTTAGGTTGCTTAGCTGTGCTTATAAAGGTTTGTGATATGCATTGTAAGACATCATTCAAACAACAACTCTGCAAACGTGGAAAACACAGACGACTTGAGCCATATTGCTGTTGAAGTGTGTCCATATTTGACGCATGTCATTTTCTTAATTTGTAATAGTTCGGTGAATTATTTGATTTGTGCCTTGTGGGAAACACTGGCTATTATTATCTAATAGATACATGGTGCAAAATGTAAATGTTGTTGGCCAGGAGCAATCAGTGAGACTGAAAGTGCTTCAAAAAAGTAATTGCCGCACTTAATTCATCACCTTGATTTAATTAACAAAAGAATACGGAGAAATTGGGGAGCAATTACATAAATTTCCTTTCAAAATCCATAGTATAGCCTATAGGATAGAAAAAAACTACTTAAATGACTTTTTATTACTTAAAAACTCACGATTTTTACAATAATACGGGCAAGTTAAATCATGATTAAGTTTTGCTGATGGTAATTTAAAAACAACCTGTTCCTGCCTGTATCCAGTGCTGATCCTGCTCTTTTTTTAGTTTCTGTATGAGATGATTAAACAGTCCATTAATCTCACTTCTGTTTATTTCCTTACAAGGTCGTTCATTTAGACTGCCATGCACACCCTCACACATAAATTACCGGAAAGTTTTATCACGGTAATGGGACAGTTCACCCCCAAATTTTAACTCTCATGAATTCCTCACTCTCGTGTCGTTCGAAACCCGTAAGAAGTTCGTTCATTTCCGGGACAGAAAATGAAGATATTTTAATGAAATCTGAGAGATTTACATTGACATTGTCCGTGCAACTACCACTTTGATGCTTCAAAAAGTTCATAAAGTGATCGTAAAACTATCCATACGAATTTGAGCGGTTTAGTCCAAAATTTTCTGAAGAGACAATCGCCTTTTGTGCTGAACGGATAGGCTTCTATTCACATACATTCATCATCTCACACATCAGTTGTTGCAAATGGAAGATCAAGCATGTTCGCTTGACCTGCAAGAACCAAAGAGGTTGTTACGCATGACGAACCAATGAGGTTTGTTCTTGTGCATCAAGCAAGTATACAGCTGAACTTCTGTTTATTTTTGCTGATCAATGTCATGTTTGGGCAACTATCCCTTTAAAGTTGTGTAAGGCATTTGCCCCTTTAAATTAAAACATAATTTGAGACAGAGAAAAACAGCATGGTCCTTTCTTTGTTTTTTTATTTCTGTTTTATGTAGGCTACTAATACTAACAGATTCCAGCAAAGCTCAGTATAGTCTCAGGGGCACTCAGGTTGACGTCTTGTGTGTGTTATATGTGTGTCAGCACATGTGGGTGTATTTATGTGTTGCTCCGTTGTGTAGCTAGAGTAATGAATCATTTAAAAGCCCCAGTGGACCCGGGGTGACATGACTAGTTGATTGGTAATTAATTGTTAATGAGGCTTAGCGGTCGGACAGAGATCCGGAAAGACAGTGAGAGGTGAGGCCACCACTGATTCGGTGAAGTGACCGGATACTGCATCTGCGTATGGTGCTTGATTAATGTAGGGTCTATGTGCCATGTCTCTCATCCTCCTTTTGCCCGATTCAATGACTTTGTATTACAATGCAGTGTCTGTGGGGGATAAGACGGATGGCAGGGATTATTAGTGACACTTTATGGCCTATTCTGCATCACAACACACACATTATGTGCAGCCAGCCATTATACGAGTGTGAGTTTACATAAACAGATACATAATCATCTTAGTCTTCTCCAACACAAGTTAAGCTCAGTTAAAAGCATACGTGGCATTATGTTAATCACACACAAGAAGTTTGTACTCACCCATTGAATTCGTTTAAAGGGCAAAAATCAAGGTTATGGTACTAACAATGAAAATGAATGGGGCAAATAGTTTTACAAGCAAAAATGTGATATCTATAATTTTATTAAAGAGCTTAAATAATTGTTTGTTACTTGAGCTGTAAAACTGTTTAAATTCATTTTACAAATGTTTTATGAAATTATTCATGAAGCAATATTATAATAGGGAACACTTTATTTTACAGTGTCTTTGTCACAAGTACTTTCTGTAGTAAATTAATAATAGCAAATTATGTAAAAATAAATAATAGCAAATTAATAATAGCAAATTATGCATAATTACATACTGACACTAAACCAAACCCTACTCCTTACCCTATAGTAATTGATTTTACTCTGCTTACATGTATAATTACACTGTGACAAAGACATAACCCATTAATATTATTATTGCTATTAAATTGTCAAAGCAACATAATAGTAACATTCGATAAAGCTTTACATAGAAATTTTTACATCATGTTAACACATACTGTAATGTTCAGGTCTCACGGCTATTTTAACATTTACGTATTCGCCCCCTTTCACTTCCATTGCAAGTGCCTCACTGTAATTTAGATTGGAAAAACCAGGATTGGAGGGCGGTCGTTCTTGCTATAGGGGTGTTTAGACAGAGACGGGCCTCTACCGCTTTCTATTGTAGCTGCAAAGTGCAGTATGTGTCTGTTGCCATGACAATACTGAGATTTGTTTTAGTGAGTGGGAGTTTGTTTAACTGTCTGACTGACCATAGGTGCTCTTTTACTTGCACTTCTGTTTTAGAGAGACAAGGTGGTCTTTCAGAAGCTCGGTCATGTGATGCCTGGATCTTAATGGTTGTTTGGGCTCAGTTCTGGGTCAGAGAGTCTTAGGGCTGCTGTCTGTATTGTCAAGGAAACCTGTTGTTATAGAAACCACCAACTGCAGACACTGAAGAGGAAGTTAATATGGACAAGGGGCTGAAAGCTAGAGCGCACTTAGTGCCATTTTACACTTCACTGACTGCCTGTGTGTCAGTGTAAGTTCGAGAGCCTGTGTGAGATGAAGCCCATCTGAAGTCTTAAACACTGCAGGAACTTCATTAACCCTACAACTATTACCATATAGTGTGATATGAAGGTCTTTAAACTGTTATCACTGCATTAGATCAGACTTCTGTTAGATAAGATTGAACTTGTGAATTTATGTGGTGTAAAGCTCAGGGCTTGGAAGCAGAAAAAGATTGCTGGTTTGATCCCTTGAGCTATGACTGTGAGCCATCACCATGAATTGTTGAGCAAGCCTCAGGGAAAAAATCCTCCTAATAAATGTAGTGTAAGGTGCTTTGTCTGCTAAATTATGTCATGCCTAGATGGTGACGCCATTTTGTGAGCCTCACAAGGTTTGCGTTTGCTTCTAGCAGGGGTAGGGTTTCTGTGGGACTCTGAATATGTCACTTTAGTGAATACTATGGGTCTCCTCAAAAGGAGGGTTACCATTCAGACATGGCCGCTACATAACTACATGCTTTCCTATACTTAACCTCCCCTCTTCTCCACAGGACTGGGTTTTCCTCACAAGGTTTTGCTTCCTGACCGATTTTGGCCGATTGAACTTTAAGTTCAGATACCCCAAGGTAAAATGAAATACCTATATTTGAATTTTTACTCATGACTGATGTTGTACTAAATCTCCAATACTGTCACAAATGCATGATGCAGCGGAGAAATAGTCACACTCCTATTAAAACAGCTGTTTTTTCTGAAGGACACAAAGATCAATCAAATCGGAACTTTTAGACCTTTCATGTAAAAATTACAACCCATGTAATGCCACTGAAAACTAAAGTGACGCATTTCAGATATGCTTATAAATGAAAAAATAAAAGCTTATGTGAAATAGTACACACCTGTTTTCACATAAAGTGACTGAGATTACCTCCAAATAAATCTAAACTGTTTTTATAAGATTTTTCTGAAATCATTTTGGTTTTAATGCTTCTTAAAGGGTTAGTTCACCCAAAAATGAAACTTCTGTCAGTATTTACTCACCCTCATGTTGTCCCAAATCTCTATGTGTTTATTTGTTCTGCTGAACACAAAGGAAAATATTTGGAAGAATGTTTTAGTCAAACAGATCTCATTCCCCATTGACTACCATAGTATGTATTTTTTCCTACTATGTTAGTCAATGGGGAATGAGATCTGTTTGATTAAAACATTCTTCCAAATATCTTCCTTTGTGTATAGCAGAACAAATAAACACATAGAGGTTTGGAACAACATGAGGGTGAGTAAATTCTGACAGAATTTTCATTTTTGGGTGAACTATCCCTTTAACTTGGTTTCATGCTAAAACAATCTACAAATGAATGGCTTCAGCAAAGAAGCCTAACCATTAAATTATATTTTCAGGCTGCACCTTTCTTCTTTCTGTATATGTCAGTCATTTACATTCTTTTAAGGTTCTAGGTGGCATAAACAGTCCAAGTATTAATCTCTCCCTCTATCTCTATCTCTATCTCTATCTCTATCTCTATCTCTATCCATCTATCATGTCCTCCTGTCCCTCTCTCTATGTCTGTTGCTCACTGAAAGTCCCGATGCTGTCAGAACATATTGCTCTACTTTGATGAAAGCTCTCAGTGGCCAGCTGTGTACAAGAGGCCGGACAAGGTGAGAGACACACTGATGGACTTTGTGTTTGTGTGTGTGAAAATATTGAATGAAATGAAAAGACTGCATGTGTGTGCGTAAACAAACAGAGAGCATAAGCCTGAATGTCAGAAGTAGAAGTGTATGAGAGTTAAAGGGGAATTGTCAGCAGTGCTCTTGACTAAGAGTTCAAATCCAGTCTCCACATTTTCTCCCTCCCTGTGGCAGGATCTGCATTGCGGGAATCTATGAAAAAGTCCCTGCTCTTCATCAGTCATAATCTACTACTTAGTACTACAGCTCTTGATGTTGTTATAGGGTGTCTTAAATCCCACGTTTGTTAATGCTGGGTTTATGTGCTCTACAGGACTGCTACCTGAAAGAGTCAGTACTGAGGCCTGAAAATAACCAAGTCATCAACCTGACTACCCACTACACCTGGTCTGGCTGCATGGTAAGACAAAAGCTAGTCTTACATATTCTGTGTGCACAACTAAACACTATTGCGAAAAAAAATGTTTTTTAAACTAGTTTCCAAAACACACTGCCTGTTTGCCAACGTCTGAGTCAATTCAAACAAACATAATGCACGCATATTGATTTGTGTTTACACATTTTTTATGTTTTATTTGCAATACGTCTCATGGTAAACTTGGATAGGAGAAAGAAAGAAATGATACACATCAAATTATAAGCCTTCTCTGTTAAATCAGTGGTGTGCTATTAGGCAGTGAAGCAGTGATGTTATTTTATGTCTTTATATCTGCCTCTATCATGCAGGTGGAAGGCGAAGGTAATGAAGAGATGCTGAGTTGTGTAGGAGGTCGAAGTTTTCGTTCTGTCAGAGAGAGATGGTGGTACATTGCGCTCAGCAAGTGTGGGGTGAGTGCTGATACAATAAACAGTATGTAGTGACTAATAATGTGCCTGAAACAGAACACCTTATTCACAGAGGCATGATTAATGACTTCACAATGAATACGTAATTGTACTCAATAATACGTTAGACTGATTATGCAACAAGGGCAAAGCAATATTTTTAATGAACATATCAAAAGACATAATGGTTTGTCTGTGAAGCCGCTATGGTTAAATTGGTATCCTGTGAATGAAAAGGAGAATGGTGTGAAATTTTCTGAACACAGACGGCCGTGTTGCTGTCTCCTTTTAAAGCGAGACTCTGAAAAATACGAACATAACACACTATAACACACTATAATCACATTTTTGTTCACCTTGTGAAAAATAAAAGCTAATTTAAAATTTTAATAAAATAACACTTCTTTGGGGGTTACAATCTATTTATTTTAGTTAGATCATTTTTAACATTTAATTATTTTACATAAAGGTTTTAATAAAATAGGAATTAGTACGTTTCTGAATTATAGAATTCGCTGCTTCCATATATGACATGTAAGAAACATGGCAAGTGTTTTTATGACCTGGTTTTAAAGCTACACTGTGTGATTTTTACCCCCATCTAGCGCTGTAAAGATATATGACCATCCAGTGAATATTAGTTTCTGTTCCTCTCAATTCCGATTTCGTTTTAACTCCTACGTTGGCCAATGTAGTCCAAGATTAACATGGCTTCCAGTTCGACCTCGTCCATGAGTGTTAACTGAAACGTAAATGCGAAAGGCGAAGCATGAATTAACGGGTATGTCCCTCTTTGGCTAATGTGGCTTTCAAGATGGAGGGGCAACATGGCGACCGACATTAGAACCCCTTATCCGTATGTATTTTCAATGGCATATTATACACTCATGAGAATACTTTATTACTTGAACGAAGTAAATATACATTAATGAGCACACATAGTTTTGAAAGAACTAAGTGTTTTTAGCTAAGAATAAACTAAAAGAGTTACACTGTGTAGCTTTAAGGAATGTGATTAAATGGATTTTTTGATAGATAACGAGGCTTTGGTCCCATTTACACCGTATTAAGATCAATTGGTCAATTGGATCACAAGAGGACGATACTACATACAAGTGTAAACAGGGTCTAAAACGTTTTGAGTTTGTCCACCTTTGACTACTTCCAGAGGTAGTCTGTTTTCACATCTGTAGTTCGGTTCATTTGGTCCAGAGGTTTTGGTTCGTTACTTTTCACACCACACTTGATTGCTCTGGTCCGAATCAGTTGATGAGTTGATGAAACGAACCAAAATATAGTCACGTGACAACATGACTCCACATTACTCGTTGGCCAGATATATCTTGAACATATTTCCATAACTGCACTTCGATTGGTCGGAACGCGCGTGAAAATCCGGCTGACATGCGGAGAATTCACTCACAATGTATGTTCAGAATCAGCACGAGCTTTATCCTTTCGCAAATCCCCTCATAAACAACAAATTATTGACGCGATATAAATATGAGATTCACTGTGCAGTGCGGGCAACTTCAGTGTTTATGATGAGTGTTTTAGTGAGAGTGCAGAACGCGGAAAGTCAGTCATGGATTAAAGGGTGCGGTATTGGCTATAAAAATATTCATTTTGTTTTACTACAGCAGCTGGTTTAGTCCAGAAATGCAGTTATTTGGCAGTTGGGTCTGTTTGAGGTCGGATCATGTTCTCACCACTCCAGAGTTCGTTTGAAAGCGTACCGAGACCACCCCTTCGAGGAGGTCTCTGCACGCTTGTTTGGTCCACTTTTGTTGCGCACCCGAGTGCGATTGCTGCCTTCACACCTGCCCAAACCAAGGGGGAAAGCGAACTCCAGTGCGATTCAACGGAACTAAATAAGACAGGTGTGGAAGCACCCTAAACGTATTTCACCTGGATTGCTTTCGAAGTGCAAAACCTCATGTTATCGAAATCGAATGCACTCGAACCGCCAAACAAGACCACCTACTCTACCAAACAGTGTTCTTTCACCATTCCTGAACCATCAGTGTTTAGCATGGTCTTTCAGCTATCAGAGCAGAAACGAAAGCCGATGCTTTTCATGTTTTTCCGCCGTCGCTTTTGTGAGCTTGTTCATCCATTAGATAGAAAGATCAGAAAAAGACCATAGACCTCCCCTCAAAGAAATCAGGACAGAAGTGGTTGAAAGTGGATAAAAGAGATGGATTAAAACACAAAGCCTCTGTGCTGCATTGGACTCTCTACTGGAGACAGTGGGTGATTCTTGTTGTAGCTGTTTAAAGTGATGCACATGTAGTTTTGGAGAGGTATACAACGTGAAGAGATTTAGCCAGATGAATGGGGAAAATGTAAAGGGTTGTTTCATGGATGTAGGCAGACTGACGGACACAATGCTAAATCCTGTTGGAGTGAAGTAAAGCACCATCCCTGAGTAGCGAGCTCTCAGCTCTGTCCATAAGGGAGCTTCTCTGTGCCTGCTGCCAATTTCTCTTCTCATCTCCCTCATACTTCCCTTCTCATTGGCTAGACGAATGCCACTGTTCCTCGTAGCTTCTGTTACGGTTTTTGATTACTTGCTTTATTCTTTCATGCTCATTCACTTTGTAGGCTATATTACAGTCTTTTATCTGTCCCTCTCTTGCTCTGTATTTTTGTCCCACTGTCTCTCACTTCTCCATCTCTGGCCACATTGATTTGGCGATAGGGCAAGCTTCATATGCACCTCACCTTTTTGGAGTGAGGGAAGGGGAATTGTTTTTTCCTGCCAAGTGAACTCAAAGTGTTTCTCTTTTATTAAGCCAGGCCGAAAATCCTCTCAACAGCTAGAAACTGTGCTTCTTTGAAGTCTTTTATAGCCCAAAGATCTATTTGTGCACTCTGTGTTTATATGGTCTCTCCAGATCCCCACTCGTTTTTTTCTCAGTTACACACCTCCTGCTTTTCCCTCCTCTGAATTCTGATTTTTTTTTTCTTCTCTCTTTTGCCATGAAACACAGGGAGATGGGCTGCAGCTGGAATATGAAATGACATTAACCAATGGACAGTCCTTCTGGACCGAGCATTTCTCTGCAGATGAATTTGGTGAGAGACAGCTGAAAGAGAAAGGGATTTATTTTGTATTATGTGAAAGAATGGTTATATATATATGAAAATGAAAAACAAGATAGATTTCTTGATAATATGCATAGTACCAGTTTAGTTATCACTGAAATGTGATCTTAGATTAAGACTTAAAGAAATAGGATTCATCTTTCCAAACTAGTGTCATTATTCTTCTATAAGGAAAGTGCAAAACAGCACCACAATCTTAGGCCATACAAAGTCTTCTGAAGTCACATGACATCTTTGTGTAAGAAACAAACACATTCTTTGCTTAAATAATAAATTAAACATTTAAATAATAAATATTAATAATGTTTTGTTGGAAAAGAGCAGTGTTAAAATTCTGCTAAACTTCTCCTTTTGTGTCCCAGGCTGGAAATACATACTATTTAAAAATGAATTATTTGGTGAATTATCTCTTTAAGACATTCACCATAATTGCACTGTGACTGAAGGGCTATTCTTGTTTTGTTCTGTTTCAGGCATCCTGGAGACAGACATCACATTCTTGGTTATATTTGCCACTGTGTTTTTGCTGTCTTGTTATTTTGCTTGTGAGTTTACATGTCCTGGAGGTTTAAAAGATCCCAAATGCAATGGTCTCAGTGGATATGTTTAAAATGCATATGCTTAAGTTAGATTAAAGGATATTCTTAGCCATCCTCCATCTTCCAGATAAACAAACATACAGATATTATTGGTTCATAATTTTTTTAGTCCCTCTGTTTAAGTTATTAGTTTCCTCTGAATCTCTCTCCCTCTGTGTAAACCTTTAAGATCATTTAAAGGGAAGACAGCTGCTCCATACAACTTATAAGATGTTTATGACTGCGGCTGGAGTGGAGGGTGAGAAAGGCCTCTGAACACACTCATATAGATAAACACTAGCACACACGTTTTATGACACTGGGCTTTGCAACACTGGATGCATTACAATATCTCTTGTGTTCTCTCTCTCTCTCTCTCTCTCTCTCTCTCTCTCTCTCTATCTCTCAGTCTTAAGCCTGCTCTTCTTTTGCTTTTACTGGGGCCTTTATGCCAGGGAGGGTGTCGGGAATGGCAGCCTCAAGATATTAGGTGAGAAAAGCACTTGCTCATAATCGCAAATGATACCATGGTTGGTCTGAATACTCGATTCTGATTGCATTTAATGCACAGGTACTTCCAGGTCATCCAATTTATTTTCTGTGTCCTGCCTGTTTCCATCCATCTGGCCTTTTACAGATAAAGGGGTGTGTAATGACGTCATACCTAAAAAAACTCGCATGAGTTTTGTTGTACCGCTAAAATAATCGTTTCCACACATAATTTCATTGTCGTTATGTAAACTAACTCTCATTAGAGTATTAGCAGTGATATTAAGCAGATTGTCTGCTAATATTAATTACTGCTAGTTGATGTAGTTGTAAAGTTGCTTATAAGTAGTAGAATATCTTTTCATTTAAGTCTGTTTTCAGGAACATGGTTTTGCACAAATATTTGATCAAACCATGAATGACCAATCAGAATGAAGTATTCCAGATAAATAATGTGCATAACAAGATTACAATACAATATCTTGGTTTTAGCATGACACATTTGCGTGCGTGTGACTGGATTCATTCTTAACCCATTCAGACCCTGTGTCCATTACAATGGACATCACATGTCAGCCCCCTTTTTTTAACTTCTGGAGCATTTCACAATGGACAAAAATGGAGGCTCTAGACCCTTCCAGAGCTGAGGTATTGAGATCCCACATAGCATTTATGCCATTATAAATATCTCAATATCTCAGCTCTGGAAGGGTCTAGAGCCTCCATTTTTGCACTCAGGTCTAAGTCTCGTGGCCCTCGATCAGAATCCAGAGTTTCAAGAAGATCAAAAAAACAAAGACCAAAAAAAAAAAACGAAACGAGTTTCTCCAATCTTCTCAAAACTCTGTATTCTGATAGAGGGCCATGAGATTTAGACCTGAGTGCAAAAATAGAGGCTCTAGCCCCTTCCAGAGCTGAGATATCGAAACTCAAAAATTCGGCCCGAAAAAAAAATGACAGTGGTACCCCTTACGTTTTTTTTTTTCGGGCGAAAAATTAAGTTTCTCCAATCTTCCCAAAACTCTGGATTCTGATAGAGGGCATGAGACTTAGACCTGAGTGCAAAAATGGAGGCTCTAGCCCCTTCCAGAGCTGAGATATCGAAACTCAAAATTCGGCCCGAAAAAAAAACGACAGTGGTACCCCTTACGTTTTTTTTTTTTTTCGGGCGAAAAATTAAGTTTCTCCAATCTTCCCAAAACTCTGGATTCTGATAGAGGGCCATGAGACTTAGACCTGAGTGCAAAAATGGAGGCTCTAGCCCCTTCCAGAGCTGAGATATCGAAACTCAAAAATTCGGCCCGAAAAAAAACGACAGTGGTACCCCTTACCTTTTTTTTTTCGGGCGAAAAATTAAGTTTCTCCAATCTTCCCAAACTCTGGATTCTGATAGAGGGCCATGAGACTTAGACCTGAGTGCAAAAATGGAGGCTCTAGCCCCTTCCAGAGCTGAGATATCGAAACTCAAAAATTCGGCCCGAAAAAAAAACGACAGTGGTACCCCTTACGTTTTTTTTTTCGGGCGAAAAATTAAGTTTCTCCAATCTTCCCAAAACTCTGGATTCTAATAGAGGGCCATGAGACTTAGACCTGAGTGCAAAAATGGAGGCTCTAGCCTCTTCCAGAGCTGAGATATCGAAACTCAAAAATTCGGCCCGAAAAAAAACGACAGTGTGCCCTTACGTTTTTTTTTTTTCGGGCGAAAAATTAAGTTTCTCCAATCTTCCCAAAACTCTGGATTCTGATAGAGGGCCATGAGACTTAGACCTGAGTGCAAAAATGGAGGCTCTAGCCCCTTCCAGAGCTGAGATATCGAAACTCAAAAATTCGGCCCGAAAAAAAAACGACAGTGGTACCCCTTACGTTTTTTTTTTTTGCGAAAAATTAAGTTTATCCAATCTTCCCAAAACTCTGGATTCTGATAGAGGGCCATGAGACTTAGACCTGAGTGCAAAAATGGAGGCTCTAGCCCCTTCCAGAGCTGAGATATCGAAACTCAAAAATTCGGCCCGAAAAAAAACGACAGTGGTACCCCTTACGTTTTTTTTTTCGGCGAAAAATTAAGTTTCTCCAATCTTCCCAAAACTCTGGATTCTGATAGAGGGCCATGAGACTTAGACCTGAGTGCAAAAATGGAGGCTCTAGCCTCTTCCAGAGCTGAGATATCGAAACTCAAAAATTCGGCCCGAAAAAAAAACGACAGTGGTACCCCTTACGTTTTTTTTTTTTGGGCGAAAAATTAAGTTTCTCCAATCTTCCAAAAACTCTGGATTCTGATAGAGGGCCATGAGACTTAGACCTGAGTGCAAAAATGGAGGCTCTAGCCCTTTCAGAGCTGAGATATCGAAACTCAAAAATTCGGCCCGAAAAAAAACGACAGTGGTACCCCTTACGTTTTTTTTTTTTGGGCGAAAAATTAAGTTTCTCCAATCTTCCCAAAACTCTGGATTCTGATAGAGGGCCATGAGACTTAGACCTGAGTGCAAAAATGGAGGCTCTAGCCCTTCCAGAGCTGAGATATCGAAACTCAAAAATTCGGCCCGAAAAAAAAAACGACAGTGGTACCCCTTACGTTTTTTTTTTTCTTGCGAAAAATTAAGTTTTATCCAATCTTCCCAAAACTCTGGATTCTGATAGAGGGCCATGAGACTTAGACCTGAGTGCAAAAATGGAGGCTCTAGCCCCTTCCAGAGCTGAGATATCGAAACTCAAAAATTCGGCCCGAAAAAAAAAAAGACAGTGGTACCCCTTACGTTTTTTTTTTCGGGCGAAAAATTAAGTTTCTCCAATCTTCTCAAAACTCTGGATTCTGATAGAGGGCCATGAGACTTAGACCTGAGTGCAAAAATGGAGGCTCTAGCCCCTTCCAGAGCTGAGATATCGAAACTCAAAAATTCGGCCCGAAAAAAAACGACAGTGTACCCCTTACGTTTTTTTTTCTCGGGCGAAAAATTAAATTTCTCCAATCTTCCCAAAACTCTGGATTCTGATAGAGGGCCATGAGACTTAGACCTGAGTGCAAAAATGGAGGCTCTAGCCCCTTCCAGAGCTGAGATATCGAAACTCAAAAATTCGGCCCGAAAAAAAACGACAGTGGTACCCTTACGTTTTTTTTTTTTCGGGCGAAAAATTAAGTTTCTCCAATCTCCCAAAACTCTGGATTCTGATAGAGGGCCATGAGACTTAGACCTGAGTGCAAAAATGGAGGCTCTAGCCCCTTCCAGAGCTGAGATATCGAAACTCAAAAATTCGGCCCGAAAAAAAAAACGACAGTGGTACCCCTTACGTTTTTTTTTTCGGGCGAAAAATTAAGTTTCTCCAATCTTCCCAAAACTCTGGATTCTGATAGAGGGCCATGAGACTTAGACCTGAGTGCAAAAATGGAGGCTAGACCCTTCCAGGCTGAGATATGGACATCCCATGTAGCATTTATGCCATTAAAAAATAGTGGGTTTGTGGACGGTGGAATTATGGGATGGGGCGCTTGGTACCACAGACTCAGGGGGCCTCTCTGAGTGCAGTAAAATAGTTTTTATCATGACAGGAACTTTAATTAAAATGTCTATCAAAAACACTACCGAATCCCCATTCAATAGAGTGCCGATGGGACCGCGTCCAATTGCAGCATATTGAATGAACTGCGGAAAAACTTTAAAAAATATAGTGGGTTATTGGACAAATAGTGGGTTCGTGGGACGGGATTATATATATATTTTTTTCATTTGTTTTAATTTATAGAAACCTCATGAGCTGGTAAAATGTACTTTTCTATTTTTCAGAAACTTGAAACATAATTCAGGTCTGAGGGGGTTAAATGCTGACCTGATTATTAACCTATTTGTGGTCAACTGTGAAACTCTTCATGGCTCTCACTCTCTCACCAGGGAAATTACTCTTTTCTGTGAGCTTCCTGATTTTCTTGCTCATGCTGATCCTCTTGGGGAAGGGATTCACAGTCACAAGGTAGGAGGCCTAACTTCTCACATAATGTGGGTAATGACTTACAAGGCTAATCATGCAAATGTGACCCAGACGTCAAGACAATTTTGTATCCAAATTCTCATACTTTCTGGGTATGTACTGAATTGAGTTATGAACATACTTTTTAACTGTTGATGCAGATGTTCTTTATATGCAGGTGAGGACGGTGATGCTATATCTGCCAATGGGTCTTTTGATGTAGTGATGTTTCTTTTATTTTTTTTGCTTTCCAGGGCAAGAATAAGTCACAGTGGCTCTGTGAAACTGTCCATTTATATGACAGTGTACACCATCACCTACATCATTCTCTTCATATATGAAGCAGAGGTAAGATCTGCTTGCCTTTATCTTTTTCTTTTGTCATATGCTGAGGCTGGGCAATATGCTGGATATTCATAATATACTTGTACTTGTCCTTGCATAATATAGAAATGGATTTTATTTAACAGGGATGCATTAAATTGATCAAAAGTTACAGTAAAACATTACTAGGTTAAAAAAAGCTTTCTATTCTAAATAAATGTTATTCTTTCTGTTCATCAAAAAATCCTGAATAAGTATCATGGTTTCCAAAATATATTAAGCAGCACAACTGTGTTCATTTATAATAAGAAGAAATGTCTCTTGAACAGCAAATCATCATATTAGAATAATTTCTGAAGGATCATGAGACTGAAGACTGGAGTATTGATGTTGAAAATTCAGATTTGTCATTACAGGAATAAATTACATTTTAAAATATATAGCATTATAAACCGTTATTTTAAATTGTAAAAATAAAATGTTTTTACTTTATTTTTGATCAACTAAATGAGCTTAAAGTGAATTATTTCAAATCATTTAAAAAATACTGTTGACCCCAAACTTTTGAATGGTAGAGTATTTCCGATGGTTTTGCTGGCAGTACAATTGAAAAAAAAATGTAATATTTTTTTAAAAAATATTAAAAAAAAAAAAAAACTTTTTTTTTAATTGTATTTTACTTTTTGCATAAAAATGTTGAAATATAATTTGATTCAATGACTTTTTAGTTGAAATGACTTCTTTGGAAATTGAAAAATTAATTTGTTAAAATATTAATGTTCAAATCAAGAGTTCAGATGCAAAAGCCTCTAAGTGCCATTTGAAATATTCTTTGAGAATGATCATTTTTATCAAGCTTGTATATTTAAGTTCCATAATTTCACTTAAATGGCAATGAAGATTACCTATTAATTGTCATTTAAATGAAATTACTGAACTTAAATATACAAGCTTGATGAAAGACAATTTCAAAATGGCACTTTTGAACTCTTCAAATACATTTCAAATATGTACATATCAAAATAATGCTAAAAAATATACATTTATCAAGATACATTTTTGTAGTTACAGGCAAATAATATACTGTATATAACAATACCAGAAATGTGTTCAAAATGTCTATTAATTTCCACATTACCTAATTAAAAAACCTGTTATAATTGAGCACTATCAACTGCAGTTTCTCATGCTGCACCAGAGAGCTACTCTGCCCTATACATAATGTAAAGCTATGAGATGAAGTTACTCAGCACGAGCATGTCGTTCTGCTGTAGCGTGCTGTAATGGAACCCGGCAGATAGACAGATAAAGAGAGCGAGGGAAAGACAGGTAAAGAGAATGACCCAGATAAGCTCTTGCAGTATCATGGAAGAGCTCCTGTTGCATCCTGTGTCAGTGTCACCCTTTGCTCTAAAGCAGCTTTAGATGTTTGGATTTGAGCAATGTTCCGGCAGTTTCCACTTATGCAGCCTAACAGATTGTGCCATGGTTGGATTTAAAACCATCAGTCATACAGATGGGATGCTAAGGGGAGGTGATTTCCCGGTTCCCACTTCCACTGCGTGTGTGTTTGTAGTTCTTTGATCCAGGTGAGGTGCTGTATGCTTATGACAGCCCTGCAGGGTATGGTCTAATGGGTCTGCAACTGCTTGCGTACGTATGGTTCTGCTATGCTGTGCTAGTGTCCCTCAAACACTACCCTGAAAAACAACCTTTCTACATCCCCTTCTTCACTGCTTACACTCTGTGGTAAGTTCTGCAATAAAGATATGTAGATATACCTGAAGCTCATTTTATTATAGTTTTTCACTGGGGTGCTTAAAATACTCGATGAAGAAAGATAAATTGTTACAAACATACAGCACACCAACATTTGCAAGAATGTATGTATGAGTATACATGAGACCAGGCTGAAACTGTCCCTCTCTATTTTGACTCCAGAATCTAGTGGGTTATAATTCTCCACAGCCTTTGTAAATCTATAGAAGAAGATTGACAGTAAAAAGCTGCTGTTCCTCTTTTCATCCATCACTTTTTCACCCATAGGTTTTTTGCTGTGCCAGTCATGGCTCTAATTGCCAACTTTGGCATCTCTCGGTGGGCCAGGGAAAAGATTGTGAACGGCATCCAACTTGGCATCCATCTCTATGCCCATATCGTCTTCCTGGTATGATGTTGTTGTTGTCGTTTATTGCTTGCTTTAAGCAAATAATTTGATCAAATACTCCTGCATGTGACTAACCCTCTCATTTTAGGCAATCACACGCCCGTCAGCAGCCAATAAGAACTTTCCCTACCACGTGCGGACGTCACAGATAGGAATCCTTCTCTCCAGTCCTAAAGGAAGGGGGCAGAATGCTTCCCTCATCATGCTTATGGGAATAGCTCCTTCCTGGGAGACTCTCAGCCAAACTTCACAGAGCTCTTCTCCATCCACTCTGTAAGTATTGAATGTTGTAGATGATTTAAATATGAGTTGAATAATAAATGAAACTTAATTTAAAAAAAAAAAACATACTAATATTATCAGTCTGGGAAGATTTTCAAAATGATTAAGCGACACTCTTAAATGGGTCATGACATGGATTTATTATGTTCCTTGAGGTTCACTAATAATAAATCTCAAAGTTTCTTTGCAAACTATCCATTACATAATTGCCTCGTTTACAAAATAGAATGATCTGACTAAACAGTCCTCTGATGCAATCTTGCAAGGCATTCAAATTGTTTCTGATGCTACAGAGACAAACGCGTTGTCGACAGGTAAGTGTGAAACTAAACACGCATAGCATCTGTATACTGTATCCAGCATCAGTGATTTTATAATGGGTTCTATTTGCTTTTGCAACGCTCACATTCCGTGTAGGCAAATGTCAGCCAATAAGCAATTGAACGCCAGTGGGAGGGGGTCGTCACAAATCTTATAATATTTAAACAAGCCATTTTTGGAGCCCCTTGAGATGTACATCTCATTTTCAAGAGGGTCCTAAAAACAAACAAAATATACAACACAAGTAATAATACTACAACACAAAACAAATTTACAAAAAAAAGAACAAAAAAAAAGAAAATGCTCAACCTGTTTCCCACACACCATGCAACATCATACAATATCAACATAGAATAACAACAGAAGATCCTTGAATTTATCTCAAGTAATTAAGTATTTTTTATAAAACGGTTGGTTCCTTATCAAGGCTACCTAACTCCTCCCCAGAACTCTTCACTTTTGCTGAAACTTATAGGCTCAATGCAAAGAAAAAGAACCGCACTCTCTAGTTAAATCTCATGAAGATTTATTCATTCACCATGTCCACACAGACGCGTTTCGGCCTAAGCCATCATCAGTGAGTGTCATTTTGAGCAGTTTGAGCATTATTGGAAACTTATAGGCTAACACCAGCAGGGCTGGCCAATTGATGCAAAATGCAAATTCTGAACACTGTTACAGTATAAATGCAGATGCGGCATCAATTTCCTTCAGAATCTCTCAGTTGACGCTCAAATGGCGTGCTATTACACTATCTACCTAACTTCTACCAGGATATCTCTCGCTGTCGTTGAAGGTCTGCTGACTGTCTTCTGTCTGATTTTTAGGATGTGTAACCAATTAAGCAATTCATACATAACATGACAATGATGAGTACGATGACAAATGCTTTGTGTATAATCAGGAGGACATGTTAAAAGATTTAGTTCACCCAAAAATTTTAATTCTGTCATTACTCTTCCTCGTGTCGTTTCAAACCTGTTAAACCTTTGTTTATCGTCAGAACACAAATTAAGAAAGCTCTCGGATTTAATCAAAAATATCTTAATTTGTGTTCCAAAAATGAACGAAGGTCTTACAGATTTGTAACTGTTGACAGAATTTTCATTTTTGGGTCAACTAACCCTTTAAGCCAAAAAGTTGCAGTAGGCTGTTTTAATGGTAAAAAGACCTATTAAATGTCAAGAGATCAAGGCAAATTTAATTCTTAAGTCAAGTACTTTTTATTCTTTTAAATCTAAAGCACTTTTTTTCACTATAATGAACCTTTTGTGAAATGGAAATGTTCCATGGGTGTTAAAGGATCTTAATGGAAACATACTGTAGATGCCAATAAAGAATCTTTATATTTAGGAGTGTTCAATGCTATTTCTTAAATTCCATGTCATGTTTCTCTATTTAGGACCCTGTAAAGACTATAGATGAGACGGTGACTCGGAAGGGACAGGAAGTGCCAAGGAACAGCGAGCACAAGATCATCACCACAACGGCAGACCTGTCGTCTACATTCTCCCCTCTTCCTCCTCCAATACCACCACGCAGCTCTGCACACTCTCCCCCTCCTCCTAGATTAACGTCCCACTTCACCGAGTATTTTAGTATGCAAGGGGCCACTGGGATTCTGGGTTCCAATGCCTTGAGCGGGCCGTAGAGGAACAGGCCATGCGGAAACAACTTTCAAACATCTACGAGGTGGAAAAGAGTTCAATATTTCAATAGATTAGGTTAAGGCAAGCGTGAAAAAGTAAAGGCATTTTCAAAAAAAAGTTACCAAACATCCGTATCTTTGAATTTGTAAAAGGAAACGCAAACTGCAGAACGTCGAGAGAGAGGGAGAGAAAATAAGAATAAGAAGCAATAAATATTTCAGTGAGATGACGTAGTCACTGGAGACGAGAGATAAAATACAGGCAGTGCAATAGAGTGACAGGACACGACGGTGAATCTAGAGTATAGCTATTTTAAGCTTAAAGTGATTTTAGGATAGCGATGTGTACAGTAACAGTACAGTGAGCTCTTGACATATTTTTTAATGCTTTGTTCATTTCCAGTGTTGCCGTTAATATTTGTATTTCCTTGCCATTTTAATGCAAAAGAACCAAGTATTCATCTCCCTCAGTTATTTTGAATGTTTTATTTACTAATTTTGTCTGTGAAGTTGAGATAATTTAGGGTTTATATATTTCTATTCACATTGAATACGGTTGGAGACTTAGCAAACTGATGTTAAACTGCAATGGCAAGTTAACTGGAATAACTAGGCAGTATTTGTATACCATGCATGTTTGTGCTTTGTCTACATTCAGATATATTCAATGTAATTTTGGGTGTGCCTAGTTTTTGCAACTAGCCGTCTTCATTTTGTAAGCAGTACGCACTGTTTATAGCTATAGTGTCTAGAGAATATTTAACTCAAGCGGATGATGACCATGACAGCTTCATCTTTATCCTGTCTTTCTGTATTGTTCATTCCATAATAGCAGATAATACAGTGCAGGGGTTTGTGGAGTTAAGATTCAATTCCAGCTAACTTTGTTATACATTTGTACATGTAATAACACTCGCAGCGGTCATAAATTGTCTGTGAATGGAAAGTAGAATCATTCAGTCCACTGGGGTTGTCGTAAGTTTTGTTTACTTGATTGTCTGATGAAAATATAATAGCTCTACTCTTACAGAAACACTTTGTATTGACTGCATGGAGCACTTTACTGTTTTTCATTACCATCAGAGACCCTTGATGGCAATCATGATGCAATAGAATGAATGACAAATGTACAGGTAAAATGTGAAGGTTTTATCTGTAAAATGCCCATTATCACTGCTGTGCTTGTTTTTATTTTAAAAGAAAAGCAAGCTGTGGGTCGTATTTATGTTATATATATATGAACATATCCTATATAATCTCCACCTGAAACTGACCCATTTTAAATCTAAGTTATGTACATAATGACATATTTATATTCAAAATAGTTTTTTTAAAGAGATTAACCATTCTTGAAGAATCGTTAAAGATTGTTTTTTGTTTTTGTTTTGTATTAACAGACTTGTATGGGCCTGAAACACTTGATTTGCAACTTGATTTGTCAGGAAGCCACAAGAAATGGTTATTCTAAAAGGTTTTGCCATGATTTTTCAGTGAATGTTGCACACCTAGCAGAGAAGAGACAGATTTTTTTTTGAATGTATGATAGATAAGAGCACATCACATTTGGGAGCACAGAAAGATTCAGTTAAGCACATTTCTGTTGCACTGTTCATACTGAATGCATTTTAATAGTGTCAAATGACTTGGCAGTGC
Source organism: Pimephales promelas (assembly GCF_016745375.1). The sequence continues at coordinate 958,645 of NW_024121655.1, forward strand.
ATACCCTTTTGCCAAATTAAAATGGTCTGTTTTACTACAATGGATTGTTTGTTTCTTTTTGCAATAATAGATTACCAACGAATGTAGCTAATTGTAAACCTACTACTCTGGAGTACAAATCATTCCCTAACAAATTATTGTCATGGGGCTTGAAAAGTTTAAAACCATGTAGTCACACCCCTATACCCAAGTGAATCCTAAATATTGACCCATATTGGGATGCAAGAAAATATAAGCAGGGGGTTGCACCCAAACAAAAAGTACTTTAAAACAAACAGATTCATAAAAAAAATAGTATCTTTCTAATGTATACTTTCATTCGACTGTCACACCATTGGTTCGTCTGGAATTAATTGGTGAAGACAAAATGCCAAATAAAAATGTCAAATCATCTGTTTGTGACCAGTTACCAGCACCCCAGACACACTCATCTTATACAGATATATCCATTTTGATTTTAAAATTCTGAATTAAAAAAAAACATGGGCATGTTAGATCATCAACTATACACTCAATATTGGATATTTTAATTCAATGTATACTGGTTTATGACATAAAACATAATGTACAAATACAGTGCAAGTTTAGAAGTCCTTTTTCTCAGCGGCCATTAGAGCTTTTTCTTCTCGGTATCCTTTCAGAAGTTGGTTTATCAAACTCAGTTCACGGACACGTTTCACAGGGAGCAGGGGAGGGAAAGGGTTGCCCTTGTACTCCAGGACAGCCATTGCTGCGCGGTCCAGATTCTCTCTGTTAGGAATGCGGGCCATGCGTGTATATTCACCTGTCTGATTCTCAAATCTTACCGCCAGAACTTTGAAGAGTTTGGGGATCAAATCTTTTTCCTGAATGAAAAAATATAAATCAATGTAGATGTCCTTTACTCAGAAATACTGTTAGATACTCTTATTTTTCAAGGAATGACCGAAACTTACTGTTAGCCAGAAATCAGCCATTTTCATTGACTTTTCATCGGTTTCTCCTTTTTTTGCATAATCAATAATCTAAAAAAGAAAATACAAATGTTAAAGTCAAAATAGCAACAAAGTCATTCCAAAACAATATTAGTTTTAATGAATCATTTTAATTGTTGAAAACACAAAACTCTTTAAAGGGATAGTTCAACACAAAAATGATTTAGGCTCATCATCATCATGAATCATCATTTATTTTAGTCAACCTCAAGTTGTCCCTAAACTACAATTTTTTTTTCTTCCGCTGAACACAAAAATATATTTTGAGGAATGTCAGTAACCAAACAGTTGATGGGCCCCATGACATCCATATTTTTTTTTTCCAATGGGGATCATTAACTGTTTGTTTGGTTGCCCATATTCTTCTAAAGCTCTTCTTTTACAGAGAAGAAAGAAATTTAGACCGGTTTGGAATTGAGGGCGAGTAGCCTAAATTATGATAGAAGTGTTTGAACTAGTGTCACTGTTTGGATATTTTAGCTTTAACCATATATATATATATATATATATATATATATATATATATGAAAATGAATGATATACAAAAACATAATACCAATTACTGATAATATATAAAATAAGTAGATACATATGTTTATATTAAGTAACTTAGAGTAGAGACCATTTATGTATTGGATAAAAATTGCTTTTAAGAAAAATGTAATGCTGTTGATAAGGTATATATTACAGACGAAGAAATGAAGGACAACGAGGAATAGGGCCAAGAAGAGAGCATACGTCAGAAACACCTTAAAAATGTCATGGAAGACTTGGCAGCTCTCTGTTTGATGAAAGCAGAAGAGAGTCTGACATCGGCAGTGAAATCTTTGAGTATAGAAGACTGACCAGGCAGATACTGATTGAGCGGTATCTCTCGACACCAGAAACCCAGCTACCTTTGATTTAGAACTTGCTTTATATTGTAAAGTTGCAATTATTTTTTGTCTTTTAACATTTATTTTTGGAATATTAATAAATAACTATTATACTAATTGCAAGCAATTGTCTACCAGTATAGTTGTTAATAAACCTTGAGCAAGAACTGACCACAGAGAAGTCTTCTGAACAAGTTGTAAGTACCATTTGAATGCTTATGATTTAGGTGAGATTTTACTTACTCTAACGTTACCTAACCTGAGGATAATAAATAAGGTTAAAGCGCACACCGTAAAACAATATATACATACTTTATTTTAATATATTGCTACATATAAATGTATTGCTATTTTTACATCACGATCAAATCTTTATTCTGTCAAAATATTTTTTACAAATGTTTTCAAAGTTTGACGCCATTTTATCCTTTTAAATTTAACGTTTAAAATATTAATTTATTTAGGCTAATAAATGTAGGTACTGAAAACCTGTAGTCGGCTGCTTGTAATGTTACTTGCCTTTTCAGCGTAAAAGCGAACTTCATCGGCTCGGGCTCTTGTTGTCTCTATCCTTTCGTGTCGAACCAGACCAGTGAGTATGTTCCGAAGCATGTTGATTCTGGACTCAGGTCCGAGTCCCATCCGACGAGCCACTCGGCCATGGGAAATCAAAGCCCGCAGGGTCAGTCGCATTTCAAGAAGCAATGAAGGACACTAACGTTCCTCCTCCAGAAAAGAAATCCCCTTTGTTACACAACGTAAAATACTGCACAAGTAAAGATAACTCACACCAGCACTGCTGTGATCAGCGACTGAATCCACCGTACATAAAAAGTGAATTTATTTAAACTAGAGTAAAAAGTTGTACGTTCAGGCGCTGGTTTAGATACAATCAGGCTACAATACCAACATGCGAGATGGTACGTCGGTCTGAAGAGTCCGGAATGAAAAACAAGATTTGATTAAGGTTCCGCAAGCAAGTTTTGACAAAATCGATTACATCAAGCACCAAATATGGTTAAAATAAGGTTATGTGGCTTACCTCTTAAAATGTTTAGGCCAGTTTTCTTATCACATTTTAAGTAGACCTTATATAGTTATATTTTAAATTTATTTAAAAAATATTTAGCCTAAGGTTCTCCACTTGAGTGTTCTTGTCTGATGCCCATTTGAACTCCTTGAAAAGGCTGCTTGCTAATAAAAGTAACGTAGAAAAAGTCTTGGGGTAAGAAAAAGGAAAGCTTAAATCTTAAAGTTTAATTCTGTCATAAAAAAACAAGTTTTTAAAACAAACCTTTATCTTAGGAAGCAGACTCTTCATGCAAGAAAATGTATACCAAAATAGCCAACATACAGCATTGTACAACTATTTATCTTCAGCCATAAATTGTAGAAAATAGAAATCATATGTGTTGTTACAATGCTGTCCTTTGGCTTAGTGTGCTTGGCTTTGTTTAACCCATTCAGACCCTGTGTCAATTACAATGGACATCACATGTCAGCCCCCTTTTTTTAAAGCTGAGATATCGAAACTCAAAAATTCGGCCCGAAAAAAAAAACGACAGTGGTACCCCTTACGTTTTTTTTTTTTTCGGGCGAAAAATTAAGTTTCTCCAATCTTCTCAAAACTCTGGATTCTGATAGAGGGCCATGAGACTTAGACCTGAGTGCAAAAATGGAGGCTCTAGCCCCTTCCAGAGCTGAGATATCGAAACTCAAAAATTCGGCCCGAAAAAAAAAACGACAGTGGTACCCCTTACGTTTTTTTTTTTGGGCGAAAAATTAAGTTTCTCCAATCTTCTCAAAACTCTGGATTCTGATAGAGGGCCATGAGACTTAGACCTGAGTGCAAAAATGGAGGCTCTAGCCCCTTCCAGAGCTGAGATATCGAAACTCAAAAATTCGGCCCGAAAAAAAAAACGACAGTGGTACCCCTTACGTTTTTTTTTTTGGGCGAAAAATTAAGTTTCTCCAATCTTCCCAAAACTCTGGATTCTGATAGAGGGCCATGAGACTTAGACCTGAGTGCAAAAATGGAGGCTCTAGCCCCTTCCAGAGCTGAGATATCGAAACTCAAAAATTCGGCCCGAAAAAAAACGACAGTGGTACCCCTTACGTTTTTTTTTTTGGGCGAAAAATTAAGTTTCTCCAATCTTCCCAAAACTCTGGATTCTGATAGAGGGCCATGAGACTTAGACCTGAGTGCAAAAATGGAGGCTCTAGCCCCTTCCAGAGCTGAGATATCGAAACTCAAAAATTCGGCCCGAAAAAAAAACGACAGTGGTACCCCTTACGTTTTTTTTTTTTGGGCGAAAAATTAAGTTTCTCCAATCTTCCCAAAACTCTGGATTCTGATAGAGGGCCATGAGACTTAGACCTGAGTGCAAAAATGGAGGCTCTAGCCCCTTCCAGAGCTGAGATATCGAAACTCAAAAATTCGGCCCGAAAAAAAAACGACAGTGGTACCCCTTACGTTTTTTTTTTTTGGGCGAAAAATTAAGTTTCTCCAATCTTCCCAAAACTCTGGATTCTGATAGAGGGCCATGAGACTTAGACCTGAGTGCAAAAATGGAGGCTCTAGCCCCTTCCAGAGCTGAGATATCGAAACTCAAAAATTCGGCCCGAAAAAAAAACGACAGTGGTACCCCTTACGTTTTTTTTTTTGGGGCGAAAAATTAAGTTTCTCCAATCTTCCCAAAACTCTGGATTCTGATAGAGGGCCATGAGACTTAGACCTGAGTGCAAAAATGGAGGCTCTAGCCCCTTCCAGAGCTGAGATATCGAAACTCAAAAATTCGGCCCGAAAAAAAAACGACAGTGGTACCCCTTACGTTTTTTTTTTGGGCGAAAAATTAAGTTTCTCCAATCTTCCCAAAACTCTGGATTCTGATAGAGGGCCATGAGACTTAGACCTGAGTGCAAAAATGGAGGCTCTAGCCCCTTCCAGAGCTGAGATATCGAAACTCAAAAATTCGGCCCGAAAAAAAAAACGACAGTGGTACCCCTTACGTTTTTTTTTTTGGGCGAAAAATTAAGTTTCTCCAATCTTCCCAAAACTCTGGATTCTGATAGAGGGCCATGAGACTTAGACCTGAGTGCAAAAATGGAGGCTCTAGCCCCTTCCAGAGCTGAGATATCGAAACTCAAAAATTCGGCCCGAAAAAAAAACGACAGTGGTACCCCTTACGTTTTTTTTTTTTGGGCGAAAAATTAAGTTTCTCCAATCTTCCCAAAACTCTGGATTCTGATAGAGGGCCATGAGACTTAGACCTGAGTGCAAAAATGGAGGCTCTAGCCCCTTCCAGAGCTGAGATATCGAAACTCAAAAATTCGGCCCGAAAAAAAAAACGACAGTGGTACCCCTTACGTTTTTTTTTTTTGGCGAAAAATTAAGTTTCTCCAATCTTCCCAAAACTCTGGATTCTGATAGAGGGCCATGAGACTTAGACCTGAGTGCAAAAATGGAGGCTCTAGCCCCTTCCAGAGCTGAGATATCGAAACTCAAAAATTCGGCCCGAAAAAAAAACGACAGTGGTACCCCTTACGTTTTTTTTTTTTGGGCGAAAAATTAAGTTTCTCCAATCTTCCCAAAACTCTGGATTCTGATAGAGGGCCATGAGACTTAGACCTGAGTGCAAAAATGGAGGCTCTAGCCCCTTCCAGAGCTGAGATATCGAAACTCAAAAATTCGGCCCGAAAAAAAAACGACAGTGGTACCCCTTACGTTTTTTTTTTTGGGCGAAAAATTAAGTTTCTCCAATCTTCCCAAAACTCTGGATTCTGATAGAGGGCCATGAGACTTAGACCTGAGTGCAAAAATGGAGGCTCTAGCCCCTTCCAGAGCTGAGATATCGAAACTCAAAAATTCGGCCCGAAAAAAAAACGACAGTGGTACCCCTTACGTTTTTTTTTTTTGGGCGAAAAATTAAGTTTCTCCAATCTTCCCAAAACTCTGGATTCTGATAGAGGGCCATGAGACTTAGACCTGAGTGCAAAAATGGAGGCTCTAGCCCCTTCCAGAGCTGAGATATCGAAACTCAAAAATTCGGCCCGAAAAAAAAAACGACAGTGGTACCCCTTACGTTTTTTTTTTTTGGGCGAAAAATTAAGTTTCTCCAATCTTCCCAAAACTCTGGATTCTGATAGAGGGCCATGAGACTTAGACCTGAGTGCAAAAATGGAGGCTCTAGCCCCTTCCAGAGCTGAGATATCGAAACTCAAAAATTCGGCCCGAAAAAAAAAACGACAGTGGTACCCCTTACGTTTTTTTTTTTTGGGCGAAAAATTAAGTTTCTCCAATCTTCCCAAAACTCTGGATTCTGATAGAGGGCCATGAGACTTAGACCTGAGTGCAAAAATGGAGGCTCTAGCCCCTTCCAGAGCTGAGATATCGAAACTCAAAAATTCGGCCCGAAAAAAAAAACGACAGTGGTACCCCTTACGTTTTTTTTTTTGGGCGAAAAATTAAGTTTCTCCAATCTTCCCAAAACTCTGGATTCTGATAGAGGGCCATGAGACTTAGACCTGAGTGCAAAAATGGAGGCTCTAGCCCCTTCCAGAGCTGAGATATCGAAACTCAAAAATTCGGCCCGAAAAAAAAACGACAGTGGTACCCCTTACGTTTTTTTTTTTGGGCGAAAAATTAAGTTTCTCCAATCTTCCCAAAACTCTGGATTCTGATAGAGGGCCATGAGACTTAGACCTGAGTGCAAAAATGGAGGCTCTAGCCCCTTCCAGAGCTGAGATATCGAAACTCAAAAATTCGGCCCGAAAAAAAAACGACAGTGGTACCCCTTACGTTTTTTTTTTTGGGCGAAAAATTAAGTTTCTCCAATCTTCCCAAAACTCTGGATTCTGATAGAGGGCCATGAGACTTAGACCTGAGTGCAAAAATGGAGGCTCTAGCCCCTTCCAGAGCTGAGATATCGAAACTCAAAAATTCGGCCCGAAAAAAAAACGACAGTGGTACCCCTTACGTTTTTTTTTTTTGGGCGAAAAATTAAGTTTCTCCAATCTTCCCAAAACTCTGGATTCTGATAGAGGGCCATGAGACTTAGACCTGAGTGCAAAAATGGAGGCTCTAGCCCCTTCCAGAGCTGAGATATCGAAACTCAAAAATTCGGCCCGAAAAAAAAAACGACAGTGGTACCCCTTACGTTTTTTTTTTTTGGGCGAAAAATTAAGTTTCTCCAATCTTCCCAAAACTCTGGATTCTGATAGAGGGCCATGAGACTTAGACCTGAGTGCAAAAATGGAGGCTCTAGCCCCTTCCAGAGCTGAGATATCGAAACTCAAAAATTCGGCCCGAAAAAAAAACGACAGTGGTACCCCTTACGTTTTTTTTTTTTGGGCGAAAAATTAAGTTTCTCCAATCTTCTCAAAACTCTGGATTCTGATAGAGGGCCATGAGACTTAGACCTGAGTGCAAAAATGGAGGCTCTAGCCCCTTCCAGAGCTGAGATATCGAAACTCAAAAATTCGGCCCGAAAAAAAAACGACAGTGGTACCCCTTACGTTTTTTTTTTTGGGCGAAAAATTAAGTTTCTCCAATCTTCTCAAAACTCTGGATTCTGATAGAGGGCCATGAGACTTAGACCTGAGTGCAAAAATGGAGGCTCTAGCCCCTTCCAGAGCTGAGATATCGAAACTCAAAAATTCGGCCCGAAAAAAAAACGACAGTGGTACCCCTTACGTTTTTTTTTTTTGGGCGAAAAATTAAGTTTCTCCAATCTTCTCAAAACTCTGGATTCTGATAGAGGGCCATGAGACTTAGACCTGAGTGCAAAAATGGAGGCTCTAGCCCCTTCCAGAGCTGAGATATCGAAACTCAAAAATTCGGCCCGAAAAAAAAACGACAGTGGTACCCCTTACGTTTTTTTTTTTTGGGCGAAAAATTAAGTTTCTCCAATCTTCCCAAAACTCTGGATTCTGATAGAGGGCCATGAGACTTAGACCTGAGTGCAAAAATGGAGGCTCTAGCCCCTTCCAGAGCTGAGATATCGAAACTCAAAAATTCGGCCCGAAAAAAAAAACGACAGTGGTACCCCTTACGTTTTTTTTTTTGGGCGAAAAATTAAGTTTCTCCAATCTTCTCAAAACTCTGGATTCTGATAGAGGGCCATGAGACTTAGACCTGAGTGCAAAAATGGAGGCTCTAGCCCCTTCCAGAGCTGAGATATCGAAACTCAAAAATTCGGCCCGAAAAAAAAACGACAGTGGTACCCCTTACGTTTTTTTTTTGGGCGAAAAATTAAGTTTCTCCAATCTTCTCAAAACTCTGGATTCTGATAGAGGGCCATGAGACTTAGACCTGAGTGCAAAAATGGAGGCTCTAGCCCCTTCCAGAGCTGAGATATCGAAACTCAAAAATTCGGCCCGAAAAAAAAACGACAGTGGTACCCCTTACGTTTTTTTTTTTTGGGCGAAAAATTAAGTTTCTCCAATCTTCCCAAAACTCTGGATTCTGATAGAGGGCCATGAGACTTAGACCTGAGTGCAAAAATGGAGGCTCTAGCCCCTTCCAGAGCTGAGATATCGAAACTCAAAAATTCGGCCCGAAAAAAAAACGACAGTGGTACCCCTTACGTTTTTTTTTTTTGGGCGAAAAATTAAGTTTCTCCAATCTTCCCAAAACTCTGGATTCTGATAGAGGGCCATGAGACTTAGACCTGAGTGCAAAAATGGAGGCTCTAGCCCCTTCCAGAGCTGAGATATCGAAACTCAAAAATTCGGCCCGAAAAAAAAACGACAGTGGTACCCCTTACGTTTTTTTTTTTGGGCGAAAAATTAAGTTTCTCCAATCTTCCCAAAACTCTGGATTCTGATAGAGGGCCATGAGACTTAGACCTGAGTGCAAAAATGGAGGCTCTAGCCCCTTCCAGAGCTGAGATATCGAAACTCAAAAATTCGGCCCGAAAAAAAAACGACAGTGGTACCCCTTACGTTTTTTTTTTTTGGGCGAAAAATTAAGTTTCTCCAATCTTCTCAAAACTCTGGATTCTGATAGAGGGCCATGAGACTTAGACCTGAGTGCAAAAATGGAGGCTCTAGCCCCTTCCAGAGCTGAGATATCGAAACTCAAAAATTCGGCCCGAAAAAAAAACGACAGTGGTACCCCTTACGTTTTTTTTTTTCGGGCGAAAAATTAAGTTTCTCCAATCTTCTCAAAACTCTGGATTCTGATAGAGGGCCATGAGACTTAGACCTGAGTGCAAAAATGGAGGCTCTAGCCCCTTCCAGAGCTGAGATATCGAAACTCAAAAATTCGGCCCGAAAAAAAAAACGACAGTGGTACCCCTTACGTTTTTTTTTTTGGGCGAAAAATTAAGTTTCTCCAATCTTCTCAAAACTCTGGATTCTGATAGAGGGCCATGAGACTTAGACCTGAGTGCAAAAATGGAGGCTCTAGCCCCTTCCAGAGCTGAGATATCGAAACTCAAAAATTCGGCCCGAAAAAAAAAACGACAGTGGTACCCCTTACGTTTTTTTTTTTTGGGCGAAAAATTAAGTTTCTCCAATCTTCTCAAAACTCTGGATTCTGATAGAGGGCCATGAGACTTAGACCTGAGTGCAAAAATGGAGGCTCTAGCCCCTTCCAGAGCTGAGATATCGAAACTCAAAAATTCGGCCCGAAAAAAAAACGACAGTGGTACCCCTTACGTTTTTTTTTTTGGGCGAAAAATTAAGTTTCTCCAATCTTCTCAAAACTCTGGATTCTGATAGAGGGCCATGAGACTTAGACCTGAGTGCAAAAATGGAGGCTCTAGCCCCTTCCAGAGCTGAGATATCGAAACTCAAAAATTCGGCCCGAAAAAAAAACGACAGTGGTACCCCTTACGTTTTTTTTTTTTGGGCGAAAAATTAAGTTTCTCCAATCTTCTCAAAACTCTGGATTCTGATAGAGGGCCATGAGACTTAGACCTGAGTGCAAAAATGGAGGCTCTAGCCCCTTCCAGAGCTGAGATATCGAAACTCAAAAATTCGGCCCGAAAAAAAAACGACAGTGGTACCCCTTACGTTTTTTTTTTTTGGGCGAAAAATTAAGTTTCTCCAATCTTCTCAAAACTCTGGATTCTGATAGAGGGCCATGAGACTTAGACCTGAGTGCAAAAATGGAGGCTCTAGCCCCTTCCAGAGCTGAGATATCGAAACTCAAAAATTCGGCCCGAAAAAAAAACGACAGTGGTACCCCTTACGTTTTTTTTTTTTGGGCGAAAAATTAAGTTTCTCCAATCTTCTCAAAACTCTGGATTCTGATAGAGGGCCATGAGACTTAGACCTGAGTGCAAAAATGGAGGCTCTAGCCCCTTCCAGAGCTGAGATATCGAAACTCAAAAATTCGGCCCGAAAAAAAAACGACAGTGGTACCCCTTACGTTTTTTTTTTCGGGCGAAAAATTAAGTTTCTCCAATCTTCTCAAAACTCTGGATTCTGATAGAGGGCCATGAGACTTAGACCTGAGTGCAAAAATGGAGGCTCTAGCCCCTTCCAGAGCTGAGATATCGAAACTCAAAAATTCGGCCCGAAAAAAAAACGACAGTGGTACCCCTTACGTTTTTTTTTTTTGGGCGAAAAATTAAGTTTCTCCAATCTTCTCAAAACTCTGGATTCTGATAGAGGGCCATGAGACTTAGACCTGAGTGCAAAAATGGAGGCTCTAGCCCCTTCCAGAGCTGAGATATCGAAACTCAAAAATTCGGCCCGAAAAAAAAACGACAGTGGTACCCCTTACGTTTTTTTTTTTGGGCGAAAAATTAAGTTTCTCCAATCTTCCAAAACTCTGGATTCTGATAGAGGGCCATGAGACTTAGACCTGAGTGCAAAAATGGAGGCTCTAGCCCCTTCCAGAGCTGAGATATCGAAACTCAAAAATTCGGCCCGAAAAAAAAACGACAGTGGTACCCCTTACGTTTTTTTTTTTGGGCGAAAAATTAAGTTTCTCCAATCTTCTCAAAACTCTGGATTCTGATAGAGGGCCATGAGACTTAGACCTGAGTGCAAAAATGGAGGCTCTAGCCCCTTCCAGAGCTGAGATATCGAAACTCAAAAATTCGGCCCGAAAAAAAAACGACAGTGGTACCCCTTACGTTTTTTTTTTTGGGCGAAAAATTAAGTTTCTCCAATCTTCTCAAAACTCTGGATTCTGATAGAGGGCCATGAGACTTAGACCTGAGTGCAAAAATGGAGGCTCTAGCCCCTTCCAGAGCTGAGATATCGAAACTCAAAAATTCGGCCCGAAAAAAAAAACGACAGTGGTACCCCTTACGTTTTTTTTTTTGGGCGAAAAATTAAGTTTCTCCAATCTTCTCAAAACTCTGGATTCTGATAGAGGGCCATGAGACTTAGACCTGAGTGCAAAAATGGAGGCTCTAGCCCCTTCCAGAGCTGAGATATCGAAACTCAAAAATTCGGCCCGAAAAAAAAACGACAGTGGTACCCCTTACGTTTTTTTTTTTGGGCGAAAAATTAAGTTTCTCCAATCTTCTCAAAACTCTGGATTCTGATAGAGGGCCATGAGACTTAGACCTGAGTGCAAAAATGGAGGCTCTAGCCCCTTCCAGAGCTGAGATATCGAAACTCAAAAATTCGGCCCGAAAAAAAAAACGACAGTGGTACCCCTTACGTTTTTTTTTTGGGCGAAAAATTAAGTTTCTCCAATCTTCTCAAAACTCTGGATTCTGATAGAGGGCCATGAGACTTAGACCTGAGTGCAAAAATGGAGGCTCTAGCCCCTTCCAGAGCTGAGATATCGAAACTCAAAAATTCGGCCCGAAAAAAAAACGACAGTGGTACCCCTTACGTTTTTTTTTTTTGGGCGAAAAATTAAGTTTCTCCAATCTTCTCAAAACTCTGGATTCTGATAGAGGGCCATGAGACTTAGACCTGAGTGCAAAAATGGAGGCTCTAGCCCCTTCCAGAGCTGAGATATCGAAACTCAAAAATTCGGCCCGAAAAAAAAACGACAGTGGTACCCCTTACGTTTTTTTTTTTTGGGCGAAAAATTAAGTTTCTCCAATCTTCTCAAAACTCTGGATTCTGATAGAGGGCCATGAGACTTAGACCTGAGTGCAAAAATGGAGGCTCTAGCCCCTTCCAGAGCTGAGATATCGAAACTCAAAAATTCGGCCCGAAAAAAAAAACGACAGTGGTACCCCTTACGTTTTTTTTTTTGGGCGAAAAATTAAGTTTCTCCAATCTTCTCAAAACTCTGGATTCTGATAGAGGGCCATGAGACTTAGACCTGAGTGCAAAAATGGAGGCTCTAGCCCCTTCCAGAGCTGAGATATCGAAACTCAAAAATTCGGCCCGAAAAAAAAACGACAGTGGTACCCCTTACGTTTTTTTTTTTGGGCGAAAAATTAAGTTTCTCCAATCTTCTCAAAACTCTGGATTCTGATAGAGGGCCATGAGACTTAGACCTGAGTGCAAAAATGGAGGCTCTAGCCCCTTCCAGAGCTGAGATATCGAAACTCAAAAATTCGGCCCGAAAAAAAAACGACAGTGGTACCCCTTACGTTTTTTTTTTTGGGCGAAAAATTAAGTTTCTCCAATCTTCTCAAAACTCTGGATTCTGATAGAGGGCCATGAGACTTAGACCTGAGTGCAAAAATGGAGGCTCTAGCCCCTTCCAGAGCTGAGATATCGAAACTCAAAAATTCGGCCCGAAAAAAAAACGACAGTGGTACCCCTTACGTTTTTTTTTTTTCGGGCGAAAAATTAAGTTTCTCCAATCTTCTCAAAACTCTGGATTCTGATAGAGGGCCATGAGACTTAGACCTGAGTGCAAAAATGGAGGCTCTAGCCCCTTCCAGAGCTGAGATATCGAAACTCAAAAATTCGGCCCGAAAAAAAAACGACAGTGGTACCCCTTACGTTTTTTTTTCGGGCGAAAAATTAAGTTTCTCCAATCTTCTCAAAACTCTGGATTCTGATAGAGGGCCATGAGACTTAGACCTGAGTGCAAAAATGGAGGCTCTAGCCCCTTCCAGAGCTGAGATATCGAAACTCAAAAATTCGGCCCGAAAAAAAAACGACAGTGGTACCCCTTACGTTTTTTTTTTTTCGGGCGAAAAATTAAGTTTCTCCAATCTTCTCAAAACTCTGGATTCTGATAGAGGGCCATGAGACTTAGACCTGAGTGCAAAAATGGAGGCTCTAGCCCCTTCCAGAGCTGAGATATCGAAACTCAAAAATTCGGCCCGAAAAAAAAACGACAGTGGTACCCCTTACGTTTTTTTTTTTTGGGCGAAAAATTAAGTTTCTCCAATCTTCTCAAAACTCTGGATTCTGATAGAGGGCCATGAGACTTAGACCTGAGTGCAAAAATGGAGGCTCTAGCCCCTTCCAGAGCTGAGATATCGAAACTCAAAAATTCGGCCCGAAAAAAAAAACGACAGTGGTACCCCTTACGTTTTTTTTTTTCGGGCGAAAAATTAAGTTTCTCCAATCTTCTCAAAACTCTGGATTCTGATAGAGGGCCATGAGACTTAGACCTGAGTGCAAAAATGGAGGCTCTAGCCCCTTCCAGAGCTGAGATATCGAAACTCAAAAATTCGGCCCGAAAAAAAAACGACAGTGGTACCCCTTACGTTTTTTTTTTTTGGGCGAAAAATTAAGTTTCTCCAATCTTCTCAAAACTCTGGATTCTGATAGAGGGCCATGAGACTTAGACCTGAGTGCAAAAATGGAGGCTCTAGCCCCTTCCAGAGCTGAGATATCGAAACTCAAAAATTCGGCCCGAAAAAAAAAACGACAGTGGTACCCCTTACGTTTTTTTTTTTTGGGCGAAAAATTAAGTTTCTCCAATCTTCTCAAAACTCTGGATTCTGATAGAGGGCCATGAGACTTAGACCTGAGTGCAAAAATGGAGGCTCTAGCCCCTTCCAGAGCTGAGATATCGAAACTCAAAAATTCGGCCCGAAAAAAAAAACGACAGTGGTACCCCTTACGTTTTTTTTTTGGGCGAAAAATTAAGTTTCTCCAATCTTCTCAAAACTCTGGATTCTGATAGAGGGCCATGAGACTTAGACCTGAGTGCAAAAATGGAGGCTCTAGCCCCTTCCAGAGCTGAGATATCGAAACTCAAAAATTCGGCCCGAAAAAAAAAACGACAGTGGTACCCCTTACGTTTTTTTTTTTCGGGCGAAAAATTAAGTTTCTCCAATCTTCTCAAAACTCTGGATTCTGATAGAGGGCCATGAGACTTAGACCTGAGTGCAAAAATGGAGGCTCTAGCCCCTTCCAGAGCTGAGATATCGAAACTCAAAAATTCGGCCCGAAAAAAAAAAACGACAGTGGTACCCCTTACGTTTTTTTTTTTCGGGCGAAAAATTAAGTTTCTCCAATCTTCTCAAAACTCTGGATTCTGATAGAGGGCCATGAGACTTAGACCTGAGTGCAAAAATGGAGGCTCTAGCCCCTTCCAGAGCTGAGATATCGAAACTCAAAAATTCGGCCCGAAAAAAAAAACGACAGTGGTACCCCTTACGTTTTTTTTTTTTTGGGCGAAAAATTAATTTTCTCCAATCTTCTCAAAACTCTGGATTCTGATAGAGGGCCATGAGACTTAGACCTGAGTGCAAAAATGGAGGCTCTAGCCCTTTCCAGAGCTGAGATATCGAAACTCAAAAATTCGGCCCGAAAAAAAAAAACGACAGTGGTACCCCTTACGTTTTTTTTTTTTTTCGGGCGAAAAATTAATTTTCTCCAATCTTCTCAAAACTCTGGATTCTGATAGAGGGCCATGAGACTTAGACCTGAGTGCAAAAATGGAGGCTCTAGCCCCTTCCAGAGCTGAGATATCGAAACTCAAAATTTCGACCCGAAAAGAAACGACAGTGGTACCCCTTTCGTTTTTTTTCTTCGGGTGAAAAATGAAGTTTCTCCAATCTTCAGTTAATACAAAAAAAATATGTGAATCTCTGTATGAATTAGTAAGATTGCAATTATTTGTAAATGAAAATGTTTTTTTTATATAAATGTCACAAATATTGTTGGATCTATTTGCCAACACTCACTCACTCACACACGCACACACATTTTTTATGAGAAGTTTTATGGGAAGTTTCCATAGACATAATGATTTTTTTATTTTTACAAACTGTATATTCTATCTCCATATTAACACCCCTGTACCATTTCAAAAAACATCACTTAGTATGATATATAAGCTGTTTTCCTCATAGGGACCAAAAAAAATCCTTACCCACAAGGATAAGGATTTCGAATATTGCCATCTTTGTTACAACTGCTGAAAACAGCTGTTGAACTTGACACCACACACACACACACACACACGGGTAGGGTTAGGTAGGGGATAGAATATACAGTTTGTACAGTATCAAAATTATTACGCCTATGGAGAGTCCCCACAAAGTTAGCGAAACCGAGTAAGTGTGTGTGTGTGTGTATCAACAGCTGTTTTCAGCAGTTGCTTGTCACTTTGTCTTTGTTTTGTTTTTCATAGTGATTTTCTCTCAGGACCGTGACCATGAATATGAAACACAAAACGTCACTTAACACACAACTATAAAAACACTAACTGCTTGTGTGAGTACAGCATATATAAACTGAGCTGAAGTGCCTGTTTAGCAATTCCTCTGTAAAAAAATAATCTAATGAAACAGAAACACAGATAACGACTCACAGACTCACACTACTCATGTTTAGCCTATCCTTTATATATATATATATATATATATATTTCACGAGTTCACACTTGCATATAATTGAGGAATAAGGTTTAATGCGTATTTGGCGTGCTGTCCGGAGGGAGGGCTCCGAGCTCAAATCCAGCCAGGAACCCAGAGTACTCCCCCCATATGAAAGTGATTTTTTAGAAAGAGGAGTGTGGAGAAGGGGTGGAGGAGGGAAGCTGCAAACTGTCAATGAATCGAGGTAAGACTGCTGAGTCTATTTGTACCCTCTCATCATTGATTGCTGATTGCTGTCCACTCGAGTTAATTATCTGAACATGCTCCTCCCGAACTTAGTTAATAAAACTTCATATATATATATATATAATATATATATATATATCACATCACTCACACTCACCATAGTCATGTTCAAGAGTGGTAACCTATAACAAGCTATTTCTACCTGATTTAGCCCATAAAATTTGTTTCATTGGTTGAAATTAATATATTTGACTGATTCAGTGATAATTTGACCATTTTTGGTTACCAGTGTGGCTTTTTTTCATATGGCATTGATGCAGCTGACCCTCTCCACACTGGAAATTTTATGGTTCAAACGAGTCTTGACCAGTACATTCCTGTCAATAATGATGGATTGCTTTATATTTTATTTTATATCTAATTATAATTACTATTATTATTAAATTATATTTGTTTATGTGTTTTAATACAATTGGGACAAAAAATAATAATAGAGCAGATACAAAATGGAGAATTTTTGCAAAATCACTCCATTTGCTTTCACCAAATCAGCTTTGCTTGTCCTGAATTGTTCTGATGAATCACATTTCTGCTCTAATAATGCCGCAAGGTTGAAACAACTTTCTAGTGAATCAAAAGACATATCCGCTTTGTGTTTCATGCATTCCTTGAGATTTCTGACCTGGGTCAGCCAGCAAGTCTGGACATGCACTTCTTCTCAGATCACACAAGCGCACACACATGTATGCACTTACACTAAAAGCACCCATAAAAAAAGAAGTACCTGTGTCCTTTGCTGGTTTCCTGCACATGAACCCTGCAGGTGACCAATTAGTCTATATGGACTTGTCTCATTCCATGAAATTTATGTGAATATAAAACATCAGGAAAATGTATGTGGATTTATGTTAATATAAAACATCAGCAAAATCCCTTCAAGCACATCTGAGTGGGGAACACAGAGCCTGCGTGAAGTTTTAGAAATGTGTTTTCTCTTGCATTGGTCACTGCATTAGGTTGCATTGTTTCATCTGTTTGTCTTTATCTCTAAATGTGATGTACAGGACTGGATCAGTGTGAATCCATGCATGATCTCTGTCTCTTGGAACTCTTCAGTCTGTGTGTGTTCATACCTGTCTACATGTCTGCACTCTGTTAAGGTGTATTGTGTGTAATGGAAGCTTGGCCATTAATCTGAGTCTCAGACACTGTCATAAACACGTATTACTTAGCCAGAGGCTATACTTATTGAATGGGCAGTGTGTACAAATGTGTATCGGCATGAGAGTGTGTGTGGTGTGTGTGTGTTGTGTGTGTGTCACGCCCAGTCATAAACTCTGACTTTGGGTGCCTTCAGGCTATGCTTTTTTGTCTTTTTAATACCAGTGCGGCGTCTTCTTGCTATTCCCTGCATCTGCACCTGCACAATTTCTCTGGCAACACTGCCTCCTGCTGGACAGGAGGGGTTTGAACAGCCTTTGCTTAATGAGATTACTTTTCCCATTAGACCCTGAGCCTCACAACACTGGCACGTTAAAAGACACAGACATCTTATGCACCTGTTGTATGGTCCCATGGTGAAGTTGGCTTGGTTTATTCATTTTCCTCATGGCCAGAAGAACGAGTGTCGCACACGTGTGCCTGTGTCCATACACAAGTGCTCTCTGTTCCGAACTCATTTCCGTTCCACACAGCTGTCTAAAGACGGCTCTAAAATCTTAAGAATTCATTATCAACTTCTAATGCACATTGGGGGTCCTGTAGGGGATAAGATTTATCTGCTGTATTTTGTCACTTTTCTATTTGCTGCTTTAAATTCAGTTTTTGAGTGACTGTTCTTGAGGTTGTCTACAACATGTATATGTACGTTTTTTCCCCCCTTCGGTTCTTTTTATGTGCTGGGATAAAATATTAAAGTGACTCCGTGGAAAATTTGCCAGTAAAAAGGTATAGACGCTGTTATATCATATGGTTAAGGGGTTTTGTTTGGTGTTAAACTACTCTTCTGAAGGTTTCATGTTCCTCAACATTGTTCACTCAGAACTCACAAGGAGTCTTTTGTCTTCAATAAAAGCTGAATGGTTTGGTGTGGTCTCTATAGCAAACCCATAATAGACAGAGGAACACAGAACGCAGAGTAACAGGGTGGGGATGCAAAATTCAGACCGACATGTCAGTCTCAACACTGGCACTGCCAGTGAGCGAAGGTGTTTGATAAACAGTTTACAGTACTTTTCAAAAGGATTTATGCATTATTGGATGCGCTGTATTATATAAACTATCAACTATCCTATTTTTTTACATGATAAATGTTTTATGTTTTTTTGTGATTTAAATCATTTTACTAATATCATATTGAAAACTTTATACATAGCCCTCAAAACCAAACTGTGTTATGTTTGTGGCACAATTGCATGAAATATTAATGCCTTGCTGTGTTGAATCGCTATGCGTTCAACTGAAAAAAAGGAGCTTTAAAAGAGCTTCAGAAGGTAAATGATATTATTATGCCATCACTGGAAAATTGACCGAACCGGAAAAAGAGGAAAGAGATGTGACAGACATGTAGCCATAAAAAGCGTCAGGTTATTTTATGAAGATCTATGAATCTCAGCACAGCACTCAGATCTCTGAAGCTGTACAGGATGCATGTAAATATCCCTTTGGTTTGCCCTCATCCTTTCTGTGTGTATATATGTGTGTGTATATCCTGGGGGCTTGTTACCACATCAAGGTTCAGGAACAATGGACCCAGAGCGGATATCCTCCACATGGACAGGTGTGGTGAGAAAAAACTTCCCTTTTGTATCTCTTTATTTCTCAGTGCATCATATCTTGCCTAATAGTCCTTTATCACTCATGTCCGACCAACAGTTCTGTAATCCCTTTAGCTAAAGTGGCTTTATTATGCTCAATGTGTTTTATTACTCTATTTGTTCAATAATCTGCTTGTGGAAGACTAAAGGAGGGGTAAGACAGAGCAGATGGACAGATGAGGTTTGATTTTGAAGCCAGATAGTTGGGATGTAAACTGATATTTTTGTGCCCTCAACTGCTCTCAACAGTTTCTTATCAGTTGCTGTTCTGTAGGGGAGAAGAGTGTGTGTGAGCACATTTGCACGAAATAAAGGAGAATGTGTTCGACTTATTTTCAGGGATAATTTCAATCTGAAAAATAAATATAAATAAAATAAGTTATTTTAAAATAAATTAAAAATTAAAATGGTTTATTTAGGTACACGATTAGGGTAACTTTTAATAGTTCCAGTCCTCCTAAAGTTTTGTTAGATAACACAATTAGACCAGTAGATGGCAACAAATGATCTTCTTAATTTCATTAATTTAACGCATTCTTTCAAAGACACTAACCCATCCTGTAACTAAACAACTCATGAGTGAATCATTGAATCAATATCTGATTGGTTCAACCAAATTGATTAATTAAGGAAAGAAACACCCTTGTGATTTCCACATCATCTCTTTGATGACTTGTTGTACATTTTTATGTCACTTTGCATCAAGCGATTTGATTTAAAGCTTTGTAAATTGCTTTCATTGGCAACTAGGATGTTTTCACCTCTCAGATGAAAAGAGCTGACTGGTGAACTCCAACATTATTACAGACCTTTATAACAACATCTAAAAGGACGGCTGATTTTACTCTCACAGAGCTTTTTTAATAAGAATTAGAAGAGAAAAAAGAAAAGAACGAGAAAGAGAGAAGTGGAATTACTTGGGGTTCATTGGTGGCACCAGCGTCCCTTCATGTTGTTTTCCATGACACTCTTTAATCACTCCTCTGTTCTCCTTTTATGAAGTCATAAATCATTATCTGACTGCAGTGAAATTATTTCACGGCTTTTCTGCTTTGTAACCATAGCAGCTGGTCAATAAACTGCAACTTAAAAACACTGTGTATGTGGTGTGTGTGAATTCTTCATGGTAACTTGAGATTCACTCATCTCACAGCTTTAAAAGTAAGGCTGCCTTTCCTTTTAACAACCTAAAGTTACTCATGCACACTCATTCTGTGTAATCTTCATCTTCAAAACTGGCATAGTTAAACAACACTGCCATTTCATTTAGGGATTTTCAGCCACAAGACCGACTTCGTATAACCACAACCACCAAATAATGTGTAAGCACTGCCATTTTCAGAATAATACCATATCATAATACAGTTACACACTGTAGGGGGGAGATGTTTCCAAAGGCATCAGAAGCCAGAAAGGTTCACAAATGGGCCTGGATATTTGTCATCATCTTTAGTTGTTGCATGTGTTGGAAATGATTTAGGAAGGGCAAAAACAGTTGTGTTGAAATAACCTTTAACCTCTTGTCCCCTATCTCAGGTTATGGAGTTCATTGTTGCAGATCTGTCCATTAACATTTGTGCACACACACAAACACACACACAGAGAGAGAGAGTAATGAATGCACAGAGCTGAGGTCGATTTTGCTGGCAGATTAACTCACACATGCACACACTAGTACACACAAAAACTTTTGATTTGTAAAATGTGGTGGTCACATCCAGTAGGACCCAGTGGATATTAAGCCTGTTGTGTAAGCTCACAAGAGACCTCTGAACTAACAGGGTTCAAAGAGAACATCTCTTTGTGCTCCAGATGAGTAACCGCCCCCTTCTCAGCAGCCAATCAGACATCGACTATCTCTTTTATACCAACGATCCAAACGCTTCTAGTCTTTTGAGCAATCGCCACGCTTGCTTCATCAGCACCCTGTGTGTAATTCTATTTTAACAGTCACTTCGGCACAGATCTACAGAGCAACGGTTCCGTAACATAAAGACATTTTAAATTAGTATTGCAAAACTGCATAACCACAGACTTACATAAGTGCACAACTAGAGAACAATTACTGTGCTGAAACTTTGGCATGATACACAGCAAAGAAGTATTGCTCGATAATAAACTCAAGAACAGTTCACAACAGGCTTCTCTGAAATAATTTCTCTGTCCATTTTTATATGCATATAATTTTATGATTAAGGTTCATATTCTGGTTAAATCACTATGAAAAATAGTAAGTACATGCCCAAAATATACTACTACTACTATAATCCAAAGAAAAAAACTTTTCTTGCTATTGTCTTTTCTTGCTATCCTGTTGCAGAAGAAGTAGTGACTACTCTTGCCATTTATTTATTCATTTCAGTGATTCTGCACAGCAAATCATTTCTGACTCTGACAACAACCCACAAAAACAAATTATTTAGCTTACGGTGATCCAGATTTCACCAAGAAGAACATTTTCCTGGATCAACTTGCTCCAATCAACCAAACAGATTTAAGGGACAATGTCTTAAGTTTAGCCTTTCAACAACCCTTATGAAAAATAAGTTAATTCATGTGTTCAATTAGTATTCTTTTCACCTAAAAATAAGAAAGCATATTTTCAGTCTACATTTTATATTCTTCTCAAAAATATACTTTATGTACTTCTCAGAAATATACTTAAAATTACACTTAAGGATATTTGACTTATACTGAGAGAAAAGTCCAAGTATTTGGCCTGTACTTGTACTCTTTTGATCGAGTATACCATTAAATATACTTTTTTACATAGTTTTTCATATACAGTCTTAAGAAACTTACATTGTTTGAAAATATTGATTACATTTATTGATATAAAACAGATATGTTTCTAACTCTGTGTTTCTGAATTGTTGTGTAGGCTAGTCCACTGGTAGTGTGCATATGAATTTACTTTAATTCTACTGTTTCCCCACCATTGACTGAATTTTCCAGCTATCCATGTTTTCACTGTCATACGGTAGGGTCGCTATGACACATCTTCCACTACAGAATCTTCGGATCAAAACACAGGCAATTATAATTGCAATTTTTTCACCAATATTTTTTTTAAGCTTTTTGTCTTCTGTATGAAACTGTTCTTTCCTGGAAGCCAGGCCTCTGTTATGATGACATGAGGTGATGCATGAATTGATGAATGACATTTTTATTTAACTACTTCAGGAACAATAGTATATTTGAACTTCCAATCTTATAAACATCAAAACATAAATATATTAAAAATATGTGACTTTACCACTCAGTTTATCAGATAATTCACTTCAAAGGGATAGTTCACTTTGAAATGACTTTTTGGTATGTTTTAGCTTACCTCGAGGGCATCCAAGAAGTAGGTGTCTTTGTTTCTGCAGTAGTTTCAATTTTGATATTTTTAGGTCAAACCGTTCTTGTCTGTCGGTCAAATAATGCAGGTCTATGGTCCCCACCTCAAAGAGCATGCACAGAGAAGTCCAAATTAAACATGATTTAATGGCTCGTAAATGTAAGTACACACTGACGGCCTAAGACACGAAATGAGCGGTTTGTGTGAGAAAATGGACAGTATTTATATCGTTTTTACCTCTTGTAACCACAGCCATGTCCAAGCGATCTGAGAGTGCGAGCGCTTCGGTCTGCACAAGCGCCGGATAGCACTGGAAGTGATCTATAAGCTGAAGTAAGCTGAAACATACAAAAAATGTATACAGTATATGAACATGTGGATTGCACTTCTAAATGTCATCTGTTAACTGCTAGACAGTCTTTTTATAAATAAAAAATAATAAATAATAAAAGAAAATATAGACACATCTTCCAGATTTCTCCAGTCACTAACATTACACACAAAGTGCAGAAAAAATAAAGGAGAGCAAATACCTGCGTTTTCCCCTGCACTCGTTTTATCACTGGTGGGGATACACACCAACTATGTGTTGCTTATAGGAGTGCAGCATGCCCAGTCAGCTCTCGAGGGGGCTGACTGTGAGCATTGTTAGTGTCTACCTCTACGGACGCTGCGTTCGCACCCGTTAAATGAGGTGGCTCGCCAGATCCTTCTCTCTCAGGCGAGTGGGTTGATACTTCACCCCAGCCCAGAACTGTGGAAACCATGGGCTTGGCCTCGTGGGGGTGCCCAGCTCATTGAATCTGATCTTTCGAATAAGGTTGTGGAGACCATCCTCCACTCCTGAGATTCAGCCACTAGGAAATGATATGCCTTGAGGTGGAAACTTTTCACCTCTTGTTGTGGAGAACTGGAATTCCCATAGGAACGCTTCTCCACAGGGTTATCCCATCCACGTTATGTTTGTGGTTATGTTTGTGGCGGCCTTATCTGCTTACCATGTCCCTTTAAGTGGAGTCTCTCTGGGGAGACACCCAGTTATATCTCATTTCCTTCGTGGCACTTTGAGGCTGAGGCCAGCAACTCACACGAGGGTGCCGTCTTGGGACCTGGCCATTGTCTTAGAAGGTCTCTCCCTTGCTCCTTTCAAGCCCTTTGAAGAGGTTTTTGAGAAATGTATTACTCTCAAAACTATCTTTCTGCTTGCTATTTCTTCCCTAAAAAGAATTTGGGACATTCAAGCTCTCTTGGTTTCTCCCTCGTGCTTGGAATTTGCGCCCGGCATGGTGAAAGCTGTGGAAAGAATTGCCCTGTGGAAGAATTCTGAACAGTTGTTTGTGTGTTTTGGATAGGGCTGAACGATTAATTGCATTTGGATAATATCGCAATATGATAAAATGCAATTTTCTAATTTGCAAAGGCTGCGATTAGACAAGCCCTTGACATGCGAGAGTAAATCACGCAATATGATCAAACAAGACAGAATCAGAAACTGAAGGAATGTTAGTGTCAAAGAGGAACAGTAGGCCTACATCCGTCGTGTGGGACTATTTTGGCTTTAAAAAAGATCAAATTGTCCATGGCGTCATATATTGTGCGAAACCTGCCTTGTTACAGCTACTACACGGGGCAACACTACCAGACATCCAAAGTCTCCCAGAAGTTCCGGGAGTCTCCCGCATATTGATAGCGTAATTAGTTGCTCCCTGATGCACGCATATTACTTAAAATGTCCGGAATCTAGAGCGAGCAAGCAAGAGCACGTATGCAAGACAAAAGAGACTGTGCTCCAAACCGTATGGTGCACACACAGCGGAGATGGAGAGAGCGAAAGACCTTGTGTGTGTGTGTGTGTGTGTGTGTGTGTGCCTCATGAAGCGCATGTAAGACAGAGAGCATCCTGATTTCAGTTAGTCAACCAGTCAATTGTCAGTGTGGGTGGGCTTCTGAACCAGTATCAAGCTGTTCAGCCAGTTTTAATTTAAAAGTGTGTGTGTATATATATATATATATATATATATATATATATATATTATTATTTTATGCAAGTTAATTGTGTTAACTTTGATTTACCTACATATTTTCAAAGAGGGTCAGTAATTCTGAATTAAATTCCTAGTGAAGTGCCTTGAAAAGCAGAGCGGTTCGTTCAAGCCACAGCCCAGCAAAGCTGCATTTGATAGTTTGTCGAAATCCATAGTTGTTTTAAAAATACAGTCTAATAGATACTATTCCACCTTTAGATTTAATATGAAACTGTATATAAAACAATTATCCTTTTAGTAAAGGCGATGTGTCATTTGAAAAGCTTGTCATTTATGTCGGTGCATTATCTCTTATGTTTGGTCTCCTGCATAGTGCTTTAAATTAGATTATTCTGAGTAGATTTTGAATGAGTCTGCTTCATGTTGTGCTCTGTGCCAACTCATGCATATATGATCCACTTTCTGTGCTTCTGTCTCTGCTGAGATTCGTGTGGCACTACTGCAAAATTTGGCTTTGTTCACCCAAACTGAAAGCATATTATTTACACTGCTTCAATCATTCACTCTTGCACTGCCATTCACAAAATAGAAAACAGTAAATAATGTAGGGGGTTGGATGCTTTAAATTCAAAAGAGTATTTGATTGTACAGAAAATCTGATGAGAAGCTGAGGTGTAGAAGTAGAATGATAATCAAAATCATTTACAGTATCTCTATTGGTGGCAGAGAGAAACTGTTAATTTTAAATGCGTATATCTTTCAAATGTGAATTTTGTCATTGTTGTGGAGCAAAAACACTGTGTAAAAGTTTTATCTGTAACTGCTTCCGGGTAACATACTTTTTTTGTATTACCTCTGGCTAATCTGGATCTGGAGCTGAGGCGATACTAAAATATGAAGTGAAAACAATGCCGACTGGGGATTGGTCAGAGAGAATCGTTACTACTCACTGGGTCATCATTGCACGCGCCAGATGGAGTATCCAGAATAACCCCGCCAATTTAAAATAGTTTGGACAGAGATAGTTACTAAATTTTCTACTATTATTATGGCAACTCGGAAGAATACGCCGTGGTCAAACGAGGAGGTGCATACTTGTTTGGTTACCGAAGAGAGGATCCAGCGAGAGCTTGATGGGGCAACGAGGAACGAAAGGCATCGCTATGACAACTGGGTACAATTAGTTGCGGTAACATTACTGTCTGCAATGGAATACGGAGCGAGTCGAGCTAGTACTGAAAAAGGAAAAGCCCCATAAGTTACATGCAAGAGCAGCTTCTCTGTTAAGTCGAAGTTTGTCGCGGATGTGGAGCTGGCATCTCGAAATGCCACGCCGATATTGATACTCGTTTTAGGTCTCTTTTTGTCCCAAAGTCTGCTTGCCATGGTCCATTATGTTTGAACGAAAAAACAGTGTGAGTGTGCCGCTAGATGTAACGCAACCATGAACATAACGCAGTTGTCTACGTCTGTCACCAATGGTTACTGGAAGCCAAGCATAACGCGGATATTGCGTCATTGACAGGCGACAAGTGAGGTATCAGCTGTGCATCCGGTGCTTCTAAATAGGAGGAGCGAGGAGACGAGGAGGGAGATTGAGACGCACACCTGCACATGCATACACATTCCTCCATGAGCAGAGACCTGTCCCATTATGGTCAGCTGGACCAACAGAGCTTCAGACTTTAAAGCTAAAATGTGTAACTCTTTTAGTTTATTCTTAGCTAAAACACTTAGTTCTTTCAAAAATATATGTGCTCATTAATGTATATTTACTTCGTTCAAGTAATAAAGTATTCTCGTGAGTGTATAATATGCCATTGAAAATACATACAGGTAAGGGGTTCTAATGTCTGTCGCCATGTTGCCCCTCCATCTTGAAAGTACATTAGCCAAAGAGGGACATACCCATTAATTCAAGCTTCGCCTTTCGCGTTTATATCTGAGTTAACACTCATGGACGAGGTCGAACTGGGAGCCATGTTAATCTTGGACTACATTGGCCACCGTAGGAGTTAAAACGAAATCGGAATTGAGAGGAACAGAAATTAATATTCACTGGATGGTCATATACCTTTTCACCACTAGATGGGGGTAAAAATCACACAGTGTAGCTTTAAAACAATTATAGGTGTGCCATAAGCTCCTCTAAACTTACAAAGCAAAAGTGTCTACAAATAAAATACAGGCTATAGGCCTAACCAATGAGTGAACAATTATTTGATATCAACATTTTCTTTGAGAAACTTTTCAGGGGATACAGACAGCAATGACATTAACCATATTTGTCAATAGGTGCATGGAAAGTCACTCAAAATAATAATAATAATGATAAAATTGTGACACTGTTAGAATAGAGCACCTCTATTCTAACTATGTGTCATCATTTTCCTCTTAATTTCCCCCCACATTCAAAAGACATGCAGCATAGGTGACCTGGACACAGTAGATGGTCTGTGTGATAGATAATTGTTAGGTAATTGAAGAGAAACCAGTTCATTGCAGTTTTTATGGTGGTGTACAGCGCCATCTAGTGAATAAAACGTTATTATTGACCATTGTTATTAATTAGAGTGACTTTCCATGTACCTATTGCCAAATATGGTTAACATCATCGCTGTGTGTATCCTCTGAAAAGTTTACCAAAGAAAATGTTATCAAATCTCAGTAGTAACATGAATTAACAAATCAGAAACAGCTACTGTAACATAGGCCTAGATATTGTCAACCAGCTACCGACATCTGTATTTTTTATATACAGCATGAAGTATCACAATTTACTGATTGTAATTTAATCAGACTATTCAAGAGCAAGAGTGCTGTATAGGCCTAATAAAAAGCAGAATGGATGTGAATCACCAGTAAACAAGAGCCTGCCGAGAGGAGCAATACAAGAAGTGAAAGTCTCAGGGCAGTAATTCTATATCAGCCATACTGTTTCTCCAATCAAATTAGATAAATGAATTTAAAATATTATAATAAATGTTATATTAGTTAATGTGCACCTTTAAAGCAAGAGTGTAGAGGATATGTCTTTTTCAGGACTGCACACGCAAACACATTCCTCCATGAGCAGAGACCTGTCCCATCATGCTCAGCTGGACCTACAGAGCTTCAGATTTTAAAACAATTAAAGGTGTGCTGTAAGTTAAACTTACAAAGCAAAAGTGTCAACAAATGAAAAACTGGCTATAACCAATGAGTAAAAAATGGATGACACTTTACCAAGATGCAACAACAGATAAATAATGCAACAAAACAGACACGTTTTCTTAAAAGGTTAAAGGGAATGACTAGTCCAAGCCTTTTCTCATCATGGATTATTACAAAACGGAAAACCAAAGAAAACCAAAACAGCACTGAGTCCAATTTTCCTATGATAGGCATATTATTCTACAATTGGGTAAACTTGGGGTTCTGTCCCTTAGAATGATTCTGGGGAAGGGAGGGGGGGGGGGGAACTAATGTAACGACACTCTGTCACTAATGTAACGTCGGTTTTCTCTAGTAGAGGGAATGAGTGTTGCTTAAGCCAGCTCACGCTACGGGAAAATCCATTTTCTCGAGAACACTAAAGCCAAAAAAATCCTTTAATTTTTCTTTTATGTAAAACGCATTGTTTTACAGAGCAGAGCTAGGCGAGGCAGCTTGCGCGCCTATTGGTCGCTCTGTGGCAAATGCTGCAACCTATTGATGGACTGGCCATAACGTAAGCACCAGTGAGGGGGCAGGCACCCTTATGCTTCATGTCCCGCCGAAATAGGCTTATCCCTATATAAACCGAGTCCAGATAGGGTGTTTTGGTTTTCATCTCGAAGCAAACCAGAACGCAGCACTAGCACGGCAGGGTTACGCAACACTCTTTCCCTCTACTAGAGAGAACTGGCTCGACAGTCCAGGATGACCATATAAGGGAGTGTGACACCTCATATTGCATAAAATGAGTGCTTAACACAATATAACAGTCAGCACGGATGAAAATCAGGCTGAGCTGTATAGAAACGACTTAATCAGTTCATAAAACAACAGTGGTCTAAACTGAAAATAGTTTCAGGGCAGGAACCTCGATGCACAACACGCTCACAGAGAGTGCGTGTAAGTCACCCACTCGCTTGACTGAAGCGAGAGCCATGAGAAAAATTGATTTGAAAGAGAGACACACTGTAAGTCCACTGATTGCTGTGGCTCTAAGGAGTCAGTCTTCATAGCCTCTAGGACTGTGGAAAGGTCCTGCCCACATCCAAAATCTCTTGAAGGTAAGAGAGAATTTCCTCAACACCACTGTGTTGAGGGTCTAGGCTACCAGACAGAAAACACTGACCACTTAGAAGCATAGAGCCGTCTAGTAGAGGGCGCTCTCGCTTGCATAATTGTACTCAGCACTCCGACTGGGAGGTTAGCAGGTATCCATTGACAGGCCACACATGCAATGCCCTTAAGTCGGGGCGCGAAATCGCGCCTCGGCCTGAGAGAGGAGGTCCTGTCTCAATGGGATCGGTCACAGAGCTGTGCTCATGAGCTGCATCAGTTCCGGTCACCATGCACAGTTCCTCCTGTACGGTGGTACTAGGAGCAAGGATGGCTTGCTTTCCCTGATTCGCTTGATCACCTGTGGTAACAGTGCGTTCGGGGGAAACGCGTAAAGCGGGTGGCTGGTCCAGTTGAGGGCCAACGCGTCCCTGTTCTTTGTGAAGGAACTCTGCTGATGGAAAGAGATCTATGTCTGCTCTGCCAAACATGTCCCACAGTAGCTGGACTGTCTGTGGGTGCAGGGACTATTCCCCTGTGGGGACGTTGTCCCAAGGCAGTCTGTCTGGGCCCACGTTCTGGTGGCCCAGCACGTGCGTCGCTGTGAGCGAGTGCAGTTGGGCCTGGGTCCATTCCAGGAGGCATTCTGCCATAGCAAGAAGGCGATTTGATCTGAGACTGCCTTGGCGATTTATGTAAGACATTACCGCCATGTTGTGTGTTTGGACTAGGACATCGTGGCCCTTTAAGAAAGGGAGAAAGCACTCAAGGGGGTTTACGGTCACTATCATTTCCAGACAGTTTATGTGTAAATGCCTCTGTTGGGCCGTCCAACGGCAAAAAGCTGGTCTGCCCTCATAGAGAGGCCATAAGGCCTAGCAGCCTTTGAAAACCTTTGAGAGGGAAGATACTACCAGCTTTGAATTACTCCACTGAGCGCTGAATCCAGAGCGTACGCTGTGACGTCAGCCGTGATGTCATGGACACAGAGTCTAAGTCTGTCCCCAGAAAAGAGATTTTCTGGCTGGGAGACAGCGAACTCTTGGTCCAGTTGACTTGGAGACCTAGATCTCGCAAATGGTCGAGCAGTAAGGCACAGGGCAGGTCTGTTTCTGACTGGGCTAGAATAAGCCAGTCGTCCAAATAGTTCAGTATGCGCATCCGGAATTTGCGCAAGGATTTGTCTGGTCGTGAGCATTTTGAATGATCTCCTCGTCAGTGCGCTGTTCAAGTACCTGAATTCTAGGATGGGTCTGAGACCTCCATCCTTTTTGGGTACGAGGAAATATCGGCGCGAAGCAGATATGCCACACCGTTCTGTACCGTATCTTCGACCCTGGTAGTGAAACGCGGGCCTGAACAGGCCGTGCTTATGTGTAAGGGTGGGCACACTGGGAAGTGGATACTTTTCCTACATTTAAGACACCTTCGGCGTGAGCCGGAAACACAAACATGATGCTCTTTTTGAGAGTTATCTGGGTACATTTTGGGTACAGGCGAGCGGGTCCTGTGTCGGGCTCGTTGGCTGTAAAATAGACTGCTCCAGCCGCCTCTGCTGAGGGAGCTGTGAGAGCGATGCAAGCGATTTTCGATGGCAGTCCGGCCGCGGCAGGACCTAACCATCTTCGTCTTCCCAGCTTGGTCAGGAAGACTTTGAGGGCTCAGACTTTAGCGCAATCTTGGGTCGGGTCTCCGGGGGGGAGGCGGCCCGTGGCGCCAGCGCAAGCGCCATCGGAAGTCTGTTGGATGACGGCGCTGTGGGGCTGGCTGCTGAGGAGGCAGTGGTGCTGAGCTCTGTGCAGGCAGCTGTTGTTTTGAGCGACCTGTCGAGGAACTAGAGCATCTGGGCATGAAATGTCGCATGACCTGCAATGTTTTCTGGACCTCTGAAAAATTTTCGGTAAAACCCTTTACCGCAGGGCCAAAGAGGCCGGCAGGAGACACAGGCGCGTCGAGAAAGGTGGCTCTGCCAGACTCTTTCATGTTGGACAGCGTTGTTCCTACCGATTGCCTGCGCAGCGGACTTGGTGACTCGAAGAGCTAAGTCCGTCGCACTCCTCAGATCCCTAAAGCTTCCTTGGGTCCACCTCATTCAACATGCAGAAGGACCCTCATGTCTGTAAAGAACATGCAAAAACACTTTTGCAAACTGCTATGTTATTTTTATTTGGCCCATTTGAAAAATATAACTTTTGTTTGTTAAGGCTTAATGAGTTAGCAATGTTTTAAGAAATTAAAAATAGGTGGCTGCTGTTTTTTGTGGTGCTCGGTGACTGTCTACATGGAACTTATGGAACGTGCTTATGGCGTGTGATACCTGTGCGAGCAGGTGTGTGGAGCTATGGAAATACATACACTGACAGGCAGAACATGACCAAATGCAATGATTGGACGAACAGTTTTTTGTCCTGAAACCTTCACGATAAATGTAAAAAAAAAAAAAAAATTGTTTAATACTGTATATAGACCTCTTCAGTGATTAATTGCTATCAGGATGTTTCTACAAGAATAACAAAAAGGGCTGGTTATACCCTATACCCTACCTTTAAATTAGAATTTATTTATTTTTATTGTTTAAGGCTGCAGTCCGTAGTTTTTCCTCTCTGTTGCCATCTCTGTTTGAAATCTGCAATTGCAGTTATTTGTGAAATTATCAACTTTATGTGGGCTGTGCCTCGGCACGGCACAGTGCGGATTATTAATGTTTTGAGGAGAATGCGCGGCTGTCAGTCACCACGACGATGTGGATACTGTCATTCAGATTCTACTTTTTGGAAGTATGACCAACATAAGAATTTTCAATGAATAAAAGGTCACCTGAACAAGTAACATCCACTTTTGTTTTGTTCTGACCAACTAAAGGCAAAAAAAAAAAACATTGCAGTAAATTGCACTGATTAAATCTTAAAGCTGCAGTCCGGCGTTTTTCCTTTTTTTTGCGTTTTTTTCCTTTTTGTCGCCATCACTGTTCGAAATCTGCAATTGCAGTCATTCGCGGAATTATCAACTTTACGTGACTTGTACTTCAACACGACACAGCGCGGATGAACACAATGTTTGAGTAGAGTGTGCTGCTGTGAGTCACCGCCAGTGTGGATACTGGCATTCAGAATCACTGAATTTTCTCAGAGTATAACCAGCATAATAATTTTCACCGGAAAATGTCATTTGAACTAGTAAGAACCATCCACTTATGTTCTGGTTCTGACACTGCAGTAAATCACACTGATTAAATATAACAATTGCTTATAAGTTATATCACGGAAAACCGTGCAAATTATACATTGTTCTCAAATTGTTAATTTTAACAACGTAAGCAAGCATTACGTGGCTACATGTAATGTCCTTCGTATATATATATATATATATCCTTGTTTTTGCATGGGCCGGTTGCAGACTCTTTTTTCTGTAGCCGCTCCGAAGTCCGAACTAAGTCTTTTGCAATTTACAGCGGGTAAATCTGTTGTCACTGGTGATTGTCTTTTGAAAGTTTAATTATATCAAGTGCAGTGAGAAAAGGCCAAAAAAAAAAAGCTATGGACTGCAGCTTTAACGATCATTTATCATATCACATCAAACCAAGTCTCTTTTTTCTGTAGACAGTTACATTCAAAAATGGTTTCAAATGTTGTTTTTGGTCTTTTGACTATGGGTGTTACACTCCCAATGTTATACATAACTCAATGTCAACTCTTGTGTCATAGTTGTGTCATAGACATTCTTGTGTCAACATTCTTACCACATGCCATTTCAAAGCAGTTCATTTATTTTTAAAGCAATATTCAGAGAAAATTACATTTGTGGCCTAATTTGTCTATAACAGTTTTCTATTTCTTTTTTTCTAGAAAATACATTTTCTGAATAAACATTTTAAATCATACAGCTTTAAGATCAGCAAATACTGTAAATTTAAAGTGTTTTATTAGTTTTTATGTATAAATAGTTCAATAAAATCTTGACAATTCTGGAATGGCCCATATATGGTAAAAACAACAACAACAACAATAAAACACTTCACTGCCCCCGAGTAACTAAGCAGAAATAAACTTTCATTTTTTTAAACTTTCATCACAACTTTCAAACAATCATTGTGATTATCCTAAGTCAAGTGTGCATTTTTACACCTGGATCCTCCCATTAATGCAAAATAATATGTGTGCCCCTTTTGCCAAATAGTTGTTTTGTCAGGCTTTCTGAAATATTCTGTCTTCCTTATAAGGGCGTTTTGTTCAGTCTCCACCTCCAAACTGCGTCTGACTTACCTGAAATCTATCATGCGTCATAAACAGAATAGATTACTTTTATCTGACTTTGTTATCACACGTACAAAATATAAATAACAGGACGTCAACAGGATATATCACAACACAATCAGTTTGTAATTAAAGGTGTTTGCGTTTGCGGACAACAGGTGGAAAGTCAGACTCAGCAGGTCATTCAGGACTGATCTGTTGCTGTTACAGTACTCTGAAGAGGGCGTGTTCATATCCGAGTCGCTTCCTTAATGTTTAGACAACTACGCACTTCTTCTCTTCCGTTTCAGAACAAGCGGCAGGAATGGTAAGTCCTCACAATGGGACAGTTTACTTTCAGTGTGCGTTTTGCATCCCGTTAAATCATTTGGTAAAATAATGATTCTCGTTAATGCAATGCCGTTATTTGAATTGCAAATTTTCAAAATCGTAAGCTACGTGTGATAGCCTGCTTAACTCAATCTATAACTATTTGAAACTGCATTCTGCTAATTCCTGCTTGTGATTTTTCATGGTCTCACATTGATTAACCAAACTACGTGGAATATTTATTTATTTACTGAAAAACCTAATCTGAAGGAAAACTGATACTGTATTAAATGTATTTTTAGTTAAGAACTATAATAATAATAATAATAATAATAATAAGTTTTGGCATGTTGGTGAAACTGGCTATAGGCTGATTTTTCTTATTTATTTATTGATTGTAATGATTATATAGAGAATAATTTGGAGAGGACAGAAATTATTGGGCCACACCTTACATCAAGGTGTTCATGTCATAAAGTCTGAGTAATGCTTATGAATTATTTGTAAGACCTAGTTAATGTCTTATTATTTTGTGATTTGAGCAGATTAGAATTACATATCATTGCTATTACTAGTTTTCAACAAGGGGTCTGTCTGTGGTCCCTTGGGTGTCCACCAAGCTACTCCACAGGGCCTGTGGATAAGATGTAGTGTACGGATATTAAGATATCATGACTTTCTAACTTTAAATAGACTTTAAATTAGTTGACCTTTCTGTATTAATGGTAGTTAAAGAAAGTTGAATATATTTTTAAACTAGTAGTTCATGGGTGAGCTGAAAGTCTGACTGCGTCTAGTAAGGTGCAAAACAATAGTAACTTTGATACTATTGTTGTATATAAAATTATAGACATGGACACTTTAATGGAAAGTATTACTAAAAATATTATTCAGATACATTCCTAAGTTAACTTAACCCACAGCATCTTGAGGTGTAACTCTGCTTCATGTTTCAACTTGTTTGTAAAGGAATGGAATGCGAAGGCCGCAAACTGGTTCAGATCTCATATCTTAAACTAAAGCATATATTAAGATGGGTAATACCTATGGAATGAAGATTAAAACTGTTAAGTTGTAGACGTGTCTACCTAACATAATATAGATAATTTTATGAGGTTTATACAATGATCTGCTATGTGTTTCAATTGTGTCTTCCTCAAAGTCATCTGAAAGTAAATGCCATCTTACTTAATAGTTCAGTTGTATAGTTATTTCCACGTTTTCTCATTATTCTTTGCCTTATTTTACCCAGGCCTCAGGTGTAGCCATCAGTGATGAGGTGGTAAGCCACTATGAAGCAATCAAGGTGCGCTTCCAAGGTGCCAACGAGAAAGAAAGATTTAAATTAGTAATCATGCGTTTGAGTGAAGACCAAAAGAAAATCATAGTGGACCACGAAAACTGCCTGAGAGTCAAAGATGTGGAGAACACGGGGGACGTCTTTAAGGCGGTCATCAATAAGCTTCCTAGCAAAGAGTGCCGCTACGCCCTGTACGACTGCACCTATATGAACAAGGAGAGTGTGAAGGAGGACCTGGTCTTCATCTTTTCGTAAGCACCCCTTGTAACTCTCTGATTAATCTACTTTTGTATTCTTGTGCTAAGTATTTTACTGATATTAGTAAGATTAGTAAATCATACCAATTCAATAAAGCTACTCTTGCAATATGTGCACATATTTTAGCTGTAATTTTATCAATCAAGAATGTCTCTTATTGTTGACATCTGAAAGTGAGTTTTGGTGGGAACTTGAGAGCACCCAGCAGAAATATACCATCAGCTCATTGTTGCTGTTTACACAGAATGATAGTGTGTTTTTTTGCTTTTAACAAGTATTCAGTTGTATTAAACTGCTAAAATTATATGAAAATAAGGCTTGGTATTTAAATATATAAAATGTAGAACTGGTGCAACGGTCAGAGACGTTCAACTAGCATGGTTTTTTTTATATAAAAGCAACACGTTGGATCACAATGCATTTGATGTGAAGCAGCCATAAGGACAGCACAATTTTTCACCATCTTGCTTTTGTGTTTCTTTATTGTACAGTGCCCCTGAGGATGCCCCCATGAGGAATAAAATGGTCTATGCAAGTTCAAAGTCTGCTCTCAAGTCTAAAATGCCAGGTTGGTTATTGTCCTTTTAATGTTATAATGAATATTTCAATTTATTTTTAAAGCGTTTCTTACTGTACATATGGTGCCAAAGCAGTTTTACAGAAAAAGGAAACCTGAAAAGTTAAAAATAACATGTATGGTTCTTTGTTTCACCCCACAGGTTTGAAATTTGAGTGGCAAATTAATGATCACGCAGACAAAGAAGCATCAAGTCTTGTGGAGAAACTTGGTGGGCGGGATGTTGTAAAGTCTTTGGAGGGGAAATGTGTGTAAAATTACACCACTAAGACCACTAACCCAACACCCCACTATCAGCCTTTTGGTCAAATGAAAGATTTGTATGTGTTTTTGGGGAACAATTAATAATAAACTTTGTATTTCATTGGAACCAGTATTTGTATGTCATTTGATCAAGTGAGAAAATCCCATATTTATCCATTTACATTAATGATCATTATTCAAAAAATAATAAAACTGTTTAAAACGACAAACCATCAAATATAGTAAAGTGACATCCAAAATCCCATGCTGTAAATTACAATAGGACTGTTACTTAAAGCTGCAATGAGTACTTGGAAAAATAAAATCAAATGATCAAATGAATGCGCGTCTCATGTTTTACAAAAGTGTGTCATGTTGGACATTATAAAATGTTTAAGTATTTTTGAATTCTAAATCCAGATGTATTATGCTGAAATGAACAGCCTTTTTGAAACACTGAAATCCATATTGCTGTTTATTTATTAATTATCAAAGTTATACAGTGGTGTTGAAGCCAGCTACAGAGAGGACATTCCAAATTCTGTTCCCATGCACCATACAATTATGCATACTCATTCACTTACAAGTAATTAATTGCACTATAGTTGATGTACGAAAAATGTACATACAGTTTCCCTTTTAACACTGACATCAGGAGGAGATGCGAGAACACTAAGACTATATAAGGCAGTTGAGGAATCATTTCTGACATAGTCAGAAGGTTTAAGCTGGAATGTAAAGTGACAATAGTTCCAGCATACCTCCTAAATACAATTTTGTGCACTAGTTAGATTTCTTGAAAGTCTTCATTCAATTTCAATCAAGACTATAGACCAAGGGAAAACAAACAAACAAAAAAAATCAGGAATGCTTCATTTTGGTCATAAGGCAATTTTTGAGA
This sequence comes from Pimephales promelas, assembly GCF_016745375.1. Next base: position 994,625 of record NW_024121655.1, read on the forward strand.
TGGTCCTCACTGCAGAACACAAAATTCAGGGAGAAGTTGGATCCAGATCCAACTCCTCCCACCTTACATATACCTAAACCCGATCCCTAATCCTACTCATCTCCATCCCCAATCCCTAAAACCACGACTAATCTTACCCATCTCCACCCCTCGGATCTGGATCCAACTCTGCCCCCTTGATCTCGTGTACTGCAATGAGGTGCTACAGCAATTTTTGGCGAAACTTTTTGTTTTCCACCTCAAACAGAAGTGCCTTGCTTCAGCTCTCCATCACCCTCCTGAAAATCGAAGCACATAAACAACATTAACATAGACATGCAGCTATTCATCCTACTATATAAACTTACGTACAGTATAATGTTTTTACCTTGTCTTGCAATTGATCCTGCAGGGTTCTGACTTTCTCTTTCTCTTTGGCAAGTTGGTCCTGACTGTTTCTCAGCAGCTGCTGGAGTTTGGTGGCTGCCTGACCCAAATCTTTGGTCATCTTTCGCTCCTTCTCGAGACACTCCTAAAACACCAAGTCACAAGCATTATTGTCATGTCAGCATTAAAAGCTACAATCAAAATGTACAAAGCACTAAATCGTTCCACCCTTTGAGAGTGATTTCACATGCAACATCAAACTCTAGAACTTGTGAACATAAACAGTATGATCAGTTTTTGTGCCTTTTTTATCATCTAGTCAAAATGTACCTTCAGCTGAACAACATCACCCATGACTGCAGTGTCTTCAGCTGCCTTCATCTGTTCTAGATGGCTCTGAAGCTGTCTTTTGAGGGCCTCCTGTGCCTAAAAAGGATGGAATTAAGGAGTCCAATAAATAATGGGCTTAAAAAAAAAATCAAGAAGAAACAAGGTCATGGACACTGCTGTACCTGCTCCACTTCTGCAGAAAGCTGCTGGTTTAGAGTCTGTTCACCCTGCAGTTTTTCCAATGTCTGTTCCAGCTGAGCCTGGACCTGACCAAGCCAACAATACAGTACCACATGAGCTATGAGAGCTACTGAAAAACCTTTCCATGCCATCCAACACAAGAGCTGCATTAGTGCACACTGCATTCAAATACAAGCATAAAAAAGAAGTAAGAGTTTCAAATACAAAAGACACATGTTAGTGGTTAAAAAGGTGAGTGTGAGAGAAAATCCAAGAGTGTATGAGATATTCAGAGGTGAAAACAGGCACCTAGGTTAACAGAAGCCGCTGAAACAAAAATGCTGAAATATGACCGGTTAGAATTATGAGAAAAACGTCTCCTCATTGGCAGCACTGGATAGGGGAAAAAAGATAGTGTATGGTACATAATTATAGCCTCTAGTATAGGGGAAAATTATCCTCAAAAATAAAAATAGTATATGGTCCAGTGATTAAAAAAAAAAAATATATATGACCAAATTTGAGACATATTGTAACACTGACTTTTTGGTAAATCATAACAATGGCATTTTCGGCCACAAGTTTGGAAACATTACTATTGTTTATCATTTTGAAAGAAGTCTCTTATGTATGGAAGCCTGTTTCTGCCATAGTCTAGTTAAAAAAAAAAAAAAAGACTACCAAAGTCATAATAATGAATAACCTTCTCGTAATAATGACTTATTTTCTCCCACTTCTACACATGCACAGAGCAGCAGAGCAGAAGGAAGTGCCACGCTAGCGACAGCCGCTGGTCAAAGCCTTGTAAATGCATCACAGCAAACATGGCATAGAATTACAAATTGTAGTATAATTATATCTGTAATATAAATAACATCAATTAAAAATTTAAAAAAATGTGCAGGACGGTTACCACGGTAACGAAGGACGCCTGCTTGTGCACACGATGGAAATTGTGTTACATGACCTTACACAACTATCAGTTTAAAGTTGGAATATTACATTTATTCATTAAGTTTAAGTGCAACATCTTCATAAAACATATGGTTGTTATATATGTTACCACGTATTTTGCGGTAGTGTCAAGGATTTTTGATGTGCAGGTGGAAGATTTCAAAAGGCTACAGTATCTTATTATTATCTGAAATTCTCATTATAACGACTTAGATTATCTTTTTTTAATTTTTTTACTCAACTATGGTGGAAACGGGCTTACATTAAAAAAAAAAACAGTATTATTGTGAATATATTATTACAATTTAAAATAATGGTTTTCTATTTTAATATACTTTAAAATGTAATTTATTCCTCAGATGCAAAGCTGAATTTTCAGCATCATTGCTCCAGTCTTCAGTGTCACATGATCCTTCAGAAATCATTCTATTATGCTTATTTATTATCTATAATTTATTATCGTTTGAAACAGTTGTGCTTCTTAATATTTTTTTTTACAACCTGTGATACTTTTTGTAGGATTCTTTAAAGAATAATTAGTTTTATTATAAAAAAGAAAAGCATTTATTTAAAATAGAAATCTTTTATTACAATATACAGTATTTCTTTTTTAAATATTGTTGAAAATATTACACATTAATTGAAACTTAAATTCTTTCTTTTGTAACAATATCAATAAATACTGAAAAAAAGAACCACAGGTTTCTAAAAATATTAAGCAGCACAACTGTTTCCAACACTGATAATAACCGAGTATCAAATAAGCATCATACAATCATGTGTGATTTCTAAAGGATCATGTGACACTGAAGACAATTAATACAGACGTAGTCTGCAAATCATTTTTTGTCAGCAACCATTTTTTTTTGAAAGACTACTTCTGTAAGCATTGCTTTGCTTTGAGACAGTCAGCCATAGTGCTAATTAATCTATCTAATGCTGCCAAGTGAGATGCAGGGTGCCTTTCTGCGTCGCACCCTAACCTGACACTCCTCTGCTTCAGGCTGCCCATTCTCCGCCACTCCCTGAGCTCGCTTTGTCACGTCACTCAGTTGCTGCCTGACCTGGAAAAGGAAGCTGTCACTCAAAAAAAACCAACAGCTTTTTTTTTGGCAAAGCCTCATGTCTGGCACAGGATTGTGAATAAAAGGATAATGGGTGTAAGCCCTTTGCAAATGTTTGGATTTCAAAGGGAAACCAACCTGTGAAAGTTGCTCCCTATGTTTTTGTGCCTCCATCATGGCCACACTCAGCTGTCTTTCAGATTCTGCTAAAACCTGCTTCAGCTGAAAACAAACAAACCACCTGTTCAATGGCAGAGCAGAACGAGCAAAAATCATGTGTTTTATGTATCAGAAGTTCAAGACCTATTCACCACGTCAGATGAAATTAAACTGCATGTATATCAACTCAAACTCTTATTTAGAAGACATTTAATAATGGATTGAATGACTAAGATGACTTGGTTTTGCTTTAACTCATACTGTGTTTTAGTGAATAGGCCTTTAGGCAGGAGTGTGCACTCACGTGCGTCATCTCTTCAGATTGGCTCTGGCCGTCAGTGGAAGCTGACTGCAGCTGTTTCTCCACCTGGGCCTCAAGCAGCAACACTTTCTCCTCAAGCTGCACTCAGGGAAAAAACATGAAAAGATAAGGGAACAGATTCAAAGAGAAATATTGAGAGCTGTTATAAAGGTAATTCTTTGTTATAAACTTAGTTCAAACTACTGAAGTAGCATACAACTAAATATTAGCTTTTGTTGTGTATAAATGCAGGGTATCTGCAGTGTTTTCCAAATAAAATAGTACCTTATGTCTATCCAAAAAAAAAAAAAAATGATCTCAAAATAAATCATGCATGTCAGTATCATGTAATCCTATAAGGACTAACTAGAAACTACAAAGGGTAACTTCAGTTTTAAAAAACTCAATTTAATTTGTATTGAAATTGGTTTGTCCAATAAAATAATACATTTAAATTAGTGATATTAGTTTTTGCTGATAAAATAGTAATTTTTTTTTTTTTTTTTAAGACACCAACCATTTTTGTGCTAATACTAGTTAAAGCACAACTCCGGCACAAAATGAACCTTTGGTCTAATAAAACATTGGTACCCAGTCAATGTTACGTATAATGCTAGTAATGGGGGCATTTAATAAGTAAAAAAATAAAAATAAATAAAATTATCATGAAAACAAATCTCAGAGAACGGTCGACTAGGTACCGATGTGTAATTAGACCAAAGGTTCATTTTGCGCCGGAGTTCTCCTTTAAATCTAAATGTGTTAACGTTTTTAGTTTTTATATCAAATGGGGTGGCCCGGAAGCTACAAGAGTTTGTTGAAATAAACCTAAAATTTAGTTTGTGTGTAACCAAAATACCAATAACAACCAGGAAAAAGAAGATTGTATGCAAGACGTTGGACTTTAAATTTATAAACAAGTCTGAAATACACAGAGGCTATTTTAAATGTCTAAGCTTTACTACTCATTTACTGCTCATTCAAACAGATGAGGGAGATAAAATATGCACTCTTACAACAATCTTCAACATATTACAATGTAAACAATGTCATAAGTCATCAACAGTAGATCATAAGAAATCGCTTTGCATTAATGTGTGGTGTTCACCGATTGTGATTTGCACTGAAGCCACGAGCCCGTAGAATGTGCAACAGTGACGCAAAGTTACTTTGCCAATTGCAGTGTTCAAATTTAACTAAATCATAAAATTTGGAAGATTACATAAGACTGTGTAGTCTGTGTATAGACCCACCATCTTCCGTTTGTCCTCTGACTCCAATATCTGGGTCCTCCACACCATCTCCTCTTCCTCTACACTCTTCTGAAGTGTTTTCAGCATCCCCTCCTACAGAATAAGATTAAACCAACATGGCTCAATGTCATTCCCATTCAAATGTAACAGATTAATAGTGTATAATCTCACCGTCTCAGCCAGTACGCTCCTGTACTGTTCACACTCAGACTGTAGTGTGCACTGACTCTCCTGGGCTGCCTGTAGTTTGCCCGTTAACTCCTATATAATAAAACAACATTGTAATAACTACAGAAATGCTCTTACATGACCACTAGGGAGTGATGAAGGGCCACAAAGATAAAAATGGCACAAGGGCAGAAACTGCAGCATGTTCACCTCCATCTCTGTGCTTAGCTGGGATTCTTGGCTCTGTTGCTTCTGGTTTAGCACCTCTTGTACATTCACAGCAAAATTCTGAAGCCATTTGGTCTGAAGGAAAAGAAAGAGAGACTCCAGATTAGGCACCATTTAAGGATGTGAATAGAGGAAGTGATGGAAGATATGTACATCTTGTCAATAACAAGATTAAGTACACTACCATTTGGGGTAACTAAGATTTTTTGTTAGAAAGAAATACTTTAAGCACCGATGTATTTAATTGCTCAAGCGTTTGACATTACAAAATATTTCTAATGCAAAAAAATAATTAAAATCTATCATGGTTTCCACAAATTATATTAACCAGCAGGCTGTTTTCAACATTTCAACATAACAAATGCTTCTTGAGATCTAAATCAGAATATTGGAATTATTTCTGAAAGATCATGCGACACTACAGACTGGAGGAATTATACTTAAAATTCATTTGTCACCACAGGAATAGACATTTTAAAAGATATTACAACAGAAAACCATTGTTTTAAATGGTAATATTTCACATATGACTGTTTTTTCTGTATTTTGATCCAAAAAAAAAATTTGCCTTAAGAGACATAATGATGAGCATAAGCGACTTCTTTCAAAAACATTTTAAAAATCTTTCCAACCTCCAACTTTGTATAGTGTACTTATAGAGGGACTTATGATACATCCATTTGCATTTCAAAAACAACCCAACATTACAAGTGAATCCAAAAACAAAACTGAGAAATGAAACAAGAAAACTGAAATCCAAGACACCTGTGCTGTATCTATGTTGACGTGTGGAAAAAGAGAGTGAAGAACTTCTTTGGTCTCGGCCTGAAAAGATTTCAGCATGCCCTCCAAACTCTCCTGTAATGACATTATATGCTCAGAGACAACACACTTTACATTACAATTTAAATCAACAGCACAAAACCTATTAAACTTGACTTTCTATATCCTGTCTTAGGCAATAGCTGAGCACAACTAAACACTGACTAATCCAAAAGAAACTTTCAGTGAAACATTGTGAAAAAAAGATTTGAGTAAGATTTGAGAACTGCAACGTAAAATAACACTTCCTTGATATGGTGACACCATTTTCAATACCAGTCGTACAGGTCACATTTTACACACACAGAAAGACCTACAGTATATGGTACCTTTGTGTCAACACTCCTTAAATGGAAATAAAAGAGCTCTGCAACAATCTGCTTTATACAGCACCATCATATACCCAGCTGACATGATGATGTAGGCTACCTACGCATCATTTTATGACTCACTGTGTACATACAAGATAATGACACGTCCACAATTGTCTCGGTTACTTACATAACTCTGGCCTTGTGACTGATTTAGTTCCTTGAGCTCCTGCATTTCCTGTTGTAGTGATGTCACAAGGCTCTCTTTTTCAGATAAACTGAAAAACATCACGACAAACAACTCAACAAAGAATGATCTTAATGTGGGTGGCTGACAGGAACAAAGATGCAGTGGCCTTCAGTAGTACTGAATATGTACCTTTTATGTAGTGATTCCAGTTTGGCTGCACTGTCTTCCAGCTGTAAATGAAGAGTGCATTTATAGAACCATTTATAGTGCATTTATATTATTATGTCCAAAACAAAACGGGACCTATTATGCCCCCATATCTTGATTTAGTTTTTGGGGTCTACTAGAATAGCTTTTTAAGCTTGAACAGTCAAAAAATAATTTACATTGTTACAGCACCTCACTTTCCAGTCTGTGTATAACATCTAGGGCGCATCTGAAAACATATTCTCTTGAGCAAGTTCTTACTTTGCGACCGCTAAAAAAAAATGTTATATATAGTATGAATGGGTGTATTATGAATGTAATCTTGACACACAGCATTCACCATGTTGACTAAGCAATGTGACCTACGAGGGTCAGTTACGTTGCTTTACTGCCAATCACAAATCCTCCCCAGTGGCCTCATTGGATATCCATCATATTGCACTTCAGAAACTCACCAGAAGCAGTAGTCATCTGGGTACTTTGACTACTCTTTTATGAGTACTGTGAATTCATACATACTTCAATCACATATTGTTTTTTGCCTTCTATATAGTAGGGAAGTGTGTGACTTAGGATGTAGCTTTTGCTTAGTTTCAGTCTCTATGAAGCACCTCATTCCAAAAGCAAAATGTGCTCTGATTGGTCAGCTGGACAAGTGTGATGTGATTGGACCACCGCTTTGAGCGTGTTTCGGAAATGTTTTTAGGGAGTTGAGAAACAGAGCTTACTGATATAGAGGATAACTCTCTTTGGACCAAACAGAAACATTACACTAAAGAAAGTTGAAAATATAAAAAAGCATAAAAGGACCCCTTTAAACAAACAAATTATACACTTTAGCTGTATAATAACAGCAGTCTCACTTACTTTAGTGTTGTACTGTTCTTTACACTGCCTTATCTCTTCTTGAAACGAAACCACCTGAGAGTCTTTTTCTTTCAAACTACAAGAACAGGAAAAAGAGAGAACACATGGCATTATATCTTAAAATGTGAAACAAAAAACATTTATGTGAAGCTGTTCCTTGGATCACAAATGACACATACCTGTTTTGTAACTTTTCCAGCATTTCTGTGTTTTCAAGCTATAATTAATAATATAAAAAAAACGCATAAATGGTTAACTGAATTTAATTGTTGTTTGAGGTTTGCAAGTTTGCATATGATAACTTACTGTGTTGAGGTCAGAACTTTTTTCTTTAACCTGTTGGAGTTCTCCCTGAAGAGTTTCTATTTGCGCATCCTTTTCTTTTATGCTTTAATTCAAAAGAAGTAATAAAATAAACAATTTAAAATCATTCAAATCATCTAAGCACTACTGAAATATACTTGTAAAGCAGCATAAAACATCATTGTACCTGTGCTGCAGTTCCAGCATCTCGTTTGTGTTATCCATCTGAAGGGGACATGTGATTAGTTCAAATAAGGTAGTACAATAAAAAAACATGGTATACACTACAAGTTAAATTTACTAATGAAACTGGCACCTGATTGGCGATGGTGTTTTTGAGTTGGGCCAGCTCTTCTTCAAGAGTTGAAACTCTACTTTCTTTCTCTTTCAGGCTAGAGATTAAACAGTTCATTTGAATTCATGATCAATAAATGTACAAAGCTCTTTAAAATTTTGGAAAAGTTTATGCTAAATACAAGAAAATATCAATGAAAAAAAAACTTTTTATCTTCTGCATCTCAAGTAAATGTCCTATTTCCAGTTAAAGCCATGTTTTAAGGATATATATATATAGATGCTTTCATTGGAATACAAGGCAAAAACAATCCTAAAAAAACATCATACACAAACGGTAAATCTTACCTGCTCTTTGCTTGCTCCAGTTCAGCCATGAAAGCCTGTAATGACGATAAATGCAAATTCTTATGAAATTACTCCTCCACCGTATATTATATATTCATAAATATGTATCTCACTTGTATACCCCAAGTGCAAGTTGCTTTAGGATCAGGGGTGTCCAAACTTGGTCCTGGGGAGCAACTCTCCTGCAGAATTTATCTCCAACTTGCCTTAAATGTTTCTAGTATGCCTAGTAATACCTTGATTAGCTATTCTGATGCGTTTAATTAGGGTTGGAGGTAAACTTTGCAGGACAGTGGCCCTCCAGAAGAAGGGATTTATTCAATTTGACATCTACAAATTATTTTATGAGACTTTCATATAAGGTGAAATTGAATAGTTGATACACAACATATAATAAATAACTATTATTATGCGACACGGATAAATGTATTGGGACATGGAAAGTGGAGTGTCACCTCTGAATTGTGGTTTTGTTCTTTGTTCTGGCTCGCCTCCAGTTGCTGCTCTCTCTCTGCCTGTATACGTTTCAGCTGGCTTTGCAGACTCTCCAACTGTTCACTCCGCTCTTTCAATTCCGCCTCCACACTAGCCACATGAGCTTGAGCCTCTGAAACAGTGGATAGGAAGAGAACACTTATTTCTCATTATTAATTCATCACATATTTGATGTTTTTGTCCAAAGCAACACAAGCAACCTGAGGTTAAGTGTTTTGCTCAAGGGCACTTTGGTGATTAAGCGTTTTGCTAAAAAGGCACTTTGGTGATACTGCAGCTGTAACAACTTGCAGGATTTAAAGCCCAAATAGAACCATTATCGTGCTTTTCTAATTACACAGAAATGATTTGAAGCAATCTGGATCCATCTTGTGATTCAGCAATGTGCTTCCTTGCTTAAGAACAAAGTTGGTGCTGACCTGCGTGAGCGGTGGTGTCTTTCTGCTCAAGCTGTGTCTGTAAGCTGTTTCTGCTGCTCTGGGTCTGTCTGAGCTCCTCACTCACTTCCTCCAGACGCTTCTGCAGGGCCTGTTCGCTGCTTATCCAGTTCGCCTACAGGGGACAAACCATAACACAGAAAGCACATGTCAAGTTTAAGCGCGCAACTCTGCTGAATTCAAAGTTTTATTGAACAAAGCAGGTTTGAACATGTTAAAATCCCACTAAGTGTATCCACAAAAATGTTATTACATTAACATTACATCTAATAACAAAACATCAAACCAAGACGTGAAATCTGGGTCATTCCGTGTCAACTCAACCCAGCTAAAAATGTTGATTTATTTCTGGTAAAAAAATAATAATAATTAAGAAAAAAGCCAAATATTAAATGTAATGGATGTATATTTACTGAGTAATCCACTAATTTGTGGTGTTAGAAAAAAAAAAATGAGACTAATATTATTTGTTCCTCAGACTTTCTTCTTTAAGGCCGTGTGTCCACCAAAGCATTTTTTCCACGTGCCTGGCTAATGTTTTCAATTGTTTTCAATTGGAGTGCAGAGTTTCTAGAACAGCATGAGCGTAACGAGGCGCTGAACGTTTTTATAACGCTGAAGGCCTGAGCGCTCAGCATTTTTACTGGTCACAGGGAGTTGAAAAATGTTTTGGGTAAAACGCAGCGCTCAGTCACTTTTTACCCAGCTGTCCAATCACAGTGGAGGAGGGGCGGGACTAATACCACACCAACCAACCATCACAAAATTCTTTCTGTACAATGACATCAACCAGCAGAACTAAACGAAAAAAAAGGATGAAAAATAAATTAAGTATGAAACAAATTATCTGCGAAATCAGTAACAAGTAAACTGTGCTGTGGATATTCTGTATCATAGCAACAGAACGTCTCAACATAAAAAAATGCTGCACTGCCAGAATGCTCTCTAGCGCCCAATAGTCCAGTCATTTTATGAAAAAAGGTTGAACAAATTGCAACAGAAGCACACTCAACTGATTTTGTATCCTCAATGTCCTGAGTAAGGAAAAAAGCCCAGTAGAATCCCATTAGGGGAACGTTTCGAAAAAAAAAAAAAACAAATATATCCCATTCATTCGCCTATTCATTCTTTTTCTCAGGTGAAAAGGGTAGAAATTAACCTTTAGATATCATCTCTGCCATAATAATTAATAGAGGCTGGTTTCTAAAGTACTTCTCCTGTATTAATATTCATGGGTAGCCTAAATGAGTTCCATTCAGATCTTAAATATTAAATAGTTTACTGTTATGTCAACAAATTTCTACAAGATATTTTCACCTGCTATATACCCAATGTTTAGATCTGTTTGGGTATTTATGCAAATTAGCACATATGTAATTAGATTCTGTTGCAATTTGTTCAAGGTTGACCCCCATTTTGGCTTAAAAGGACAGGACTATAGGCGTCTTCAGCAGAGCACCTAGCGTTTTCAGCTCCCTAAAAAAACAAACAAACAAACAAACAAAAAATCTCTGGGATTGAACCATATTGGGTCTTAACCTTCAAATGGTCTTCGTTTCCTGTTTACACTTCTGGGCTTCAGGGTCTATACGACCCCAACAATTGATTGAGTAATTGAACAAAAAATATACATATTTTAAATCATACAATTAATGTTTACTTCTCATCTAAAAATTTTCAGATTTATGCTGGATTTTTTTTTTCTTTTTTGACACATGAAGAAAATATTTAGTTTTTAACATTTCCCATTCATTTCAATGTGGGGTCATATTGACCCAGAAAACCAAAGTGTAAATTTTTTTTTTTTACATACCTTCAGAACAACCGAATCAAGCCCAGTTTTTTGTGTGTATAGATAGATAATGTATGAAAAGTCATAACTAGTAATTAGTGGAAAAGTTATTCCACTGAGATGAAGAGAACCTTTTTTTTTATTAAGTAAATGTCGATTGGGGTCGTATGGACCCCATGACCCGATTGAGGGATACAAACATTAAGATATCAAAAGAAATATTTGTTAAGAATCAGAATCTAAAAGGATATTAAGAGACCTTTAATGCTTCTTGAATTACAGGCGTGCAAACTTGGGGCAAAAATATATAACGCAATAAAGATTGCTAAAGACAACAGATTGTACTAATATACCTACCAATCTCTGTGTAATATTAAAATAATGATGCTGCCCTGCTAAGCCATTAAAATTGAAGTCATAAGCCATTTTTACCAATGTCATTTTGACCCCCCTCTACAAAATAGTGGATTACTCAGGCAAAATATAAAATGTTATGCATGTATATTGACTTTCATCATTTATATGTCTTTCTTCTGGAAAAAAAATATTAACAAAGAGTAAAATTTGACCAGGATAAATTTCCAAAATTTGGTTGATTTGACATGCAATGACTCGTCTGCAAACAGAAAATGCTAAAAAAATTTCTTCTAAAAAAAAAAAAGATTATATACATCTTTTTAAAAACGTCTCTCACATGCAGTACACCATCTAGATGCTGAAAATGAGCTCAGTAAACACTTCAACAAAATGCAGCTTTTTACCAGTGGCCTTTGATTTGTGGCAGTGGATTTGCGAAAAAAACGCAGTTTGTTCTTAGAGCTAAAGACATTTTATCTGTGCTTCCAATATGAATAATCAAATACTTCTGTCTGAAGCTGTACTACTTAGGCAGGCTCACATTCCAAATCGCTCGAAGACAGCACTTTCTTGTAGCTCTCCCCATGTTCCAACTCAAGGAGGACTGCTGAGCGATCAAATTGGCAATCAAATGTTCTGCCAGCATGTGAACAATCCCATTAGTAGAGGCACCAGCACCGGGGGCTCAAAGTCTAAGCTGAGCTTTACCAGCAAGCCTTATCAAGCTTATTTAATACACACACAGATTGCAAGAAACTATGCTTCATACCTGCTGATGTGCAAGGCTAAATAGCCCAGCAAGTGGTGGCAGAATGCTCTAATGAGGCTGGTGTTCATGCTGGGAGAGGTTTTATGAGAATTAGAGTGGCATTTTGAACTCTTTCATAAGAGGCACTGCTTGGGCTATTGTTGTTCAGCTCCTCGGTACAAAACTAGCTACAATTCAGCAAACTAAACAACATGGTTATTAACAACATATAATGACAGTTTGTTTGTTTATGTCTTGTCACCTCTTTGTAATTTAGAGGTTTCTCCCTAAAATGGCATTTCCCAAAAATAGGAGGAGTTTAGGCCTATAAAACAGGCAGCCATTTTGGGGGAAGAGAGAGGTGTGGAGAGGTAAAAGCTCGTTTGTAGTTGTGGGCCTGTATATTGGCATAGCCAACTGACATTCGTTTATGTAAATCAATTTTGATTTATTTTCTTTCGTATTATGATTTTTGATTTTTTTTTCTGAAGATTTGCCTATTCCTGATGGATATAGATTTTTCTTTTTGCACCTTTTGGAATTAAAACCACACTGGACTGTGTTTTTCTGCCCTTGTCACTTCATTTATACCTCTGGCCGTTGGTACATCCTAACAGTGGCGCTAGTAGGGAGAGGCTAGCATGTGCTTCAGCACCCCCAAGAAAGACCAAAGCACCCCGATAGCACCCCCAAAAATAATATCTGGAACCAATTATATTCAGGCTGTGAGGAAAAAGTGAAGAAAAAAATATATATATGTTTATTTATTAATTATATATTTCGAGACACATTAAGTCGTTATTTCAATATAATATCTCATTATTTATTTGGGTTTTCCAGCATTTAATTTTTTTTGGCGGTCACCAAAGCAAATTTTTGTCCCGCCAAAGTCTTTTTTGATCGGTGAGTGATGTAGAATAGAATGACTGCTGCGCTTCACTGGGAGCGCAACGAGCGGAGATAGAGAGCGCCCCGGCTGTGTGTGCACTTCTTCAAACAACGTCTTCAAACAACACGGCCGCTGTTCTGCTGTTTTGTAACAATTTACTACTAACAAACTGCATTTCTACAGCATAGTTAATGTCAATATTTAGAGAGTTTGTATAGGCCCAGTGGCCCACTGTATGTGTTGTAGCCATTACAAAACCGCATTTAGTTTCAATTAATGTTATAATGCTATTATTATTATTTTTTACATCTATGCTGATTATGAAAATTAAACAGCATATATATACAGTATAAATATATATGCATCTGTGGCGCACAGAATGGTTAAAGGAGGATGGACCTCTTACCTGCAGCTGTGTCAGTTGTTTCTCAGCTGTGGCAGCTTTAGACTCCAGATTTTTCCTGAGTTGTTCTTCAGCCTGCAAGGAATCATTCTTCTCTACCAGTTCCTTATTGAGCCGAATGATGTCCTGATGCAGTTTGGCCAATTCAGCATTTTGTCTATAATAATAATAACAACAATTAAATGGAGAGAAAAAAAAAACCAACAACAGTCTGAACACACCAGTGTGGTATTAAAGTCAACATGAAACCATTCGCAACACATTTTGCTAATGTAATTGATAAGCATCCAAGTGAAATTCTATCTGGTTTCCATCAAAATGTATGTTATGTATAAGAATGGTGCCAGGGACTTAAAAAGATGTAAAAAAAAAAAAAAAAAAAAAGTATTAGTAGTATATATTTAGCAAAAACAACAACTTGGCCAATTCAGCATTTTGTCTGAACCAATAAAGAAGCAAATAAATAAATAAAAATTCCAATTCAGCATTTTGTCTGAACCAATAAAGAAGCAAATAACAATAAATGAATGGAGGCAGAATGTCATTATATTTGCTAAATTATGAAGACAATAAAAATTTTTTTGAATGAGTCATGAAGAATCGTGCACACAAATATCAGGAAAGGGCAAGTTTAAAATAAATAGCACTCAATTTTATTGTAGGCAACCACGACTGCTTGGTTCCTATATCTATTATATGTCATGCTAGGTAGTCTGTTGCAATATTGGTCAAAGGTTTTGAACATCATGGTGTGGTCTCTGAAAAAGATAAATTAAACAAGCAAGACATTTTTGGGGTTTGGCAGGAGCTGTAGGTTCATACTTGCTCTCCGTCTGACTGGTGGCTTGGTTAAGCGCATCTCTGAGGATGGAGTTCTCTTGCTGTAGACGGGCCAGCTGAGCATTAGGGCCTTTCTCCAACTGGTCCTGAAGAGCCGAGATCTGAGAACGAACAGAAAGGGCTTAGGCATGTCACGTAAATATTAGGGCTGCCAAAGCTCACTAATGTGATTGATTAAAACCATCTAATCCTGTTAAATTGAATACATTTACCTAATTTTGACATTAAAACTAATAATATAATGACAAAAACCATCACCGGTACAATCTACTACAAATGTTCACAAAAAACATTTAATAATTTCAGCCAAATCATAATTTGAGGATAATCATATTAATAACCCAAATTACCATGCAGTTATTATTTTAATTTACGGTCCTACTAAACAATTTTATTTGCTTGATGTCCTTGCAATTTCATAACTTTTCATTATCATGCTACCATGCAGGTTAACAGTAGAGAATTTGCTAAATTCTCACTTTGGCATTTAGCTGCTGAGACTCAGCGAGGTGGTCTTGATAACTGGCCTGCATGCGTGCTTGCAGGGCGATGATGTCCTGCTCTCGCTTGCTCAGCTGAGAGCTCAACCTGGTCTCGACAGATGCCACCTTTGACTTCTCCACAGACAGCTCCTGCACACAAACACAGGTCATAATCGGGCCAGAAAATAGGCCATCACAATACTAGTGGTTTCTTGTTCAATGCAGTGTGGTGCTTAAAACATCTTAGCTGCAAATTACCAAATAATACTTTTTTCAGTTATAACATATTTAATTTTATTAAAAAAATAAATCAATTTATAATAGTACAAAAATAAATGTAACAAAAATCTCCTTAAAAGAATCCTAAGAAATGTATCATGGTTTCAGATATTCAGTAGCACATTTGTAAACAATATTATTTTTAAGAATGTTTCTTGAGCATATTAGAATGTTTTCTGAAGGATCAAATGACACTTAAACCTGCAGTAATGCCCTCTCAAATTCAGTATTAGCATCACTGGAATAAATTACATTTTAAAATCAAAAATAGCTGTAAATTTCACAATATTACTGTTTTTTACTGTATTTTTGATCACATAAATGAGTGAGAATAAGAGACTTCTTTTAAACCATTACAAAATCTTATCGACCCCAAACATTGTAATGGCATCATAGGTTCAAACCTTGCAACTATCAATATCAGACTAAAGAAAAAAATGTTATAAAAGGACTGTCAAATTTTCACCTAATAGAGTCCATAACGATAGAGTGCTTGTAATGCTTGATGCATACACACATATCAAACTTTTCTTAATTTTGTATGCATTTTTTTTATACTAGCTTGAGTGTTTCAGGCCTTACTTTAGTCAAATCTCTCAGTCTGCTTTTAGCAGCTGCTGAATCCTCCTGCTCAGCTGCCAGCTGCTTTTCTCGTTCCTCCAGCTGTTTCTTCAGCACAACCACAGGATCACCCTTCTGTGTAGCCTATAAACATGCACGAAACACTGTTAAGACAAACTTTTGCATGAGTTTTAATAAAGTGATGGGTATAATAATACATAAAAACATAACTTTAGGAAGTTGGCAATACCTTGTGCCATGTGTCTTGAATAATGCCAGTCTTATCAGACAGAATCTCAATGAGCTTCTGGGCCTCTACTTCAGTGAACTCCATTCTCCTCACCGTGGAAAGCAGAGCCTTATAGGGCAGGAACAGTGGGCTGTCTGCGGGGTCTGCAGCTATCGCTAGAGAGGGAGAAAAAAAAGACAAAAAAACAGATCAATTATTGAGGTTATGCACAAGTAAAAGGGACACAAATCACAAAAATCAGAGATAACTGCCATCCACAGAGAAGATACAGTTGCCTCCTTGATCTCCATTGCAGCAGATCAGTCTCTAGCCCAGCACAGTGATATAGTAAAACTCTGTGTTTAACAGGGAATTTTCTAACCCATTTATTACACTCCTAACACGCAGCATAATCAATCAGCATCCAATTCAGATCAGCTCAGTAAAAAAAAAAAAAGTGCAGCTTCAAGGGAATGACGTGTACGATACTGTTAACTAGACTCGTACATTGGTGCTTGTGCTGCTATCATGTCATTTATTGACTCACTTTGTTATTTAGACAGTCCCAGCAAGGCACCAGTGTGGCACCAGGGTGAGATGGCACCCAGGACTGGCAATAAACTCCTATTGTCCGGTCACTAAAGGCCTTTGTGTGCTCCCCTAATGGAGCAGCTGTGGCAAACGTATTGTTTGATCAGGGCCAAGAGGGCTGAACTTCGTAGAGAGGAGAGGAATTCTGAGTGCATTTAGAAATCCACCTGCACGCTGGTGCAAAAACTCTGCATTTTCCCATGGTCAAAGCAGCGCAATACCTGTGAGTGGTATTAAACAAGTGCAATACAAGTGAGTGGTATTAAATATATATGACTATTATTTCATTAATATAATATTATAGTATTTATTAAATTTTTTATTTGTTTGAATTATACATAGTTTTACTTATTTTTGTGTTTCTTAGGTTTATTTATGAATAATTTTCTTTATTTTAGTTTTAATATTTTTAGTACTTCATATTATAGAGAAAAAAAATAGATATATTGCCTTGCAAATAACTTAAATAAATGCATATATATATATATATAGTTTTAGTTACTGATAACACTGGATTGTTTACTCTTCAAAAAATAGATTAACTAAAAATAGATTAACTGCAAACTTTAAAATAGTCAAAATACTATGAAACCATAATTAAATTAAACTCAAACTACCTCAAGTGTACTAGCACACACATGCATGAAATCCAGCACATGAGCAGAAGAATGCAGCTCATTGCCTCAATTCCCCCGTGAGTAGCACTTCAGACATAAACCTACTCTGAGTTCTCTGCAACCACTCAGAGCCAACATAAGCAAATAAGGACTAGTGTTATTCCAACACACCACCCACAAAGGAAATAGAGCACATCAGCGCTATTTGTCAGAAGAGACAATCCAGACGGTACTCAGAATTAGATGAATGACACCAGGAAGTAACACGCATATAAAATCCTGAGTCAGCTACTTCACATACACCATATTTTCAGATTTTCCAGGCTCAGCTTGGAGGTTTATTACATGTAGATGTCATCAGTTCAGTCTAGCCAAAACAGTTTTATCTCTTTGCATTTTATAGTCTGACAAACCAATCAGAAGTATCCTGTTATTGCATACTGAAGCCAAACTTCCTTTAAGACATACCTTGGTCCTACACAAATATTTGGACTGGCTTTTTTCATTTTCCGGGTCTAATATTAGTGTCTACTACATCAACCTGATAAAAACATTAATGATACTGATAATTAAATTTTTTAAAATAAAATAAAAAGTTACTTTAATTTACTTGCAATAATAATAATAACAAATATATATATATATATATATATATATATATATATATATATATATATATATATAATATATATATATATATAAAAGAAAGAAAAAAGAAAGAAAATAAGATATTAAAGACAATGAAGATTATTTCAAATGAATTTTAACCTAATATGGTCCCCCGAGGTTAAAGCGTTGAAGAGATGCTGCACATGAAGATGCATAATATGAGGTCTTTAATTGTCCACATTCAAGCATTTCATTTAATGGACTTAAAACAGCTTTCCGTTTTCCAGCAGATTTAGTTCACAAACAACTGACAGTCGCGAGTCCTCAATAGGATTTTCATTTACAACAATAATTATGCATTAGCAATTAGTAATTTAAGCTCCATGGATCTTGCATGCTTAGCTCATTTGGTGCATCTGGCAAGTCAGACTTGTGAATTCAGAGAATTGTTCAGTGTGATTTACAAGCTGATTAAACATGTTATATGAAAATAATCAGCTTGTAACAACATATTATATAATGCAGTGGGATTATGCTTTGGAATCGTAGTTAAGTAAAAGTCCCATGTGCATGTCTGTACTGTAATATGAATGTGCATTTGAATGGGAGGTACATGTGAGCAAATGGGTTGTTCTGCTATTATAAGTGTTATTTTCTTTCCAAATGTGCATAGGATATTGTGCGTGCATATTACAGAAAATGTTTTGTTATACACGAAAAAGAGTTCTCCATACAATTTGGTTTTGCTTGAATTATATCAAAGGCTTATAAAAGCCTTAAAATATAATACTTTTAGATATTTTAGTAATTCTTCACAATAATATAATAATAAATTTGGTCAATGACAAAACAGATTGGATTCTTCATGAACACAGCCTATAACCAACCCCGTGATATCCCATAGTGTTATAGCCTTGCTTAACTTAATTAACTACAGCATGGTTGCTTAATTTTTCCTTGTGTCTGATGCACTTGCTTTGCTTATGAGCCGTCATGCACCTCAAATTTACACAATGAAATGATGACCTTGCGTAATCGACCATCGATATGTTTTTACCAACTAAAACGACAATTAATCGATCACTGATTAATAATTAGCATCCCTATTGCTAATAAAGAGAAATGTCTTATGTTAACAAATTTGAGTTAACAAGAACCAGGAGGGGGAAGCCTCCTTTACATAATCAGGTCTGTGCATCCTGCCTAGTAACTATGTGAATACTTAACATGTTTGTTTGTTTTTGTGGAGACAACAGAATACCTGGCTCTGCCTTTTTCTTGGATCCTGCTTTCTTCTTGGGTGGAGCATCCTGTTTGGGCTCTTCTGCTTTGGCCGGCAAAACAGTCACTGCAGCACCTTTTGGAGTGCCCACTGGAGGCACTGCCATAACAGGAACCTTTTTGGTAACCATCTCCAATGGAGCCACTGATTTGGGCTGAACCTCAGCAGAAGCAGACTCTGCTTTGACTTTCTTTTTTCTCTTCTCCTTAGGAGATGGGGCAGGTTGGGCATCTTCAGGAGTAGGATGGGATGCAGCAACACCTGTAGCAGCCTTTTGGGAAGGGGCTGGGGCAGGTGTACTGGATTTTTGTTCAGGTGGAGTGGATTTCTGGGCTTGGGTGGGTGGAGCAGCATTCTGGGCCGGTGGAGAAGATTTCAGGGCTGGAGAATTTGAAGCAGACTTCTGGGATGGTGCAGGTAGAGAGGGTTTCTGAGCTGGAGCATTAGCCTTTTGGGCTTGTGCAGGGGCAGGTGGGGCAGCTTTCTGGGTTGGAGCATTTGAAGCAGACTTCTGTGAAGGGACAGCTGGAACGGACTTTTGGGCTGGGGCAGGTGAAGCGGATATCTGGGCAGGAGGAGATTGTGAGGATTTCTGGGCAGGAGGAACTTGAGAGGGTTTCTGGGCAGGAGGAGCCTGAGTGGGTTTCTGATGAGGAGCTGAAGAGGATTTCTGGCCAGGAGGAGATTGAGAGGGTTTCTGAGGAGGAGCTTGAGAGGGTTTCTGAGCAGGAGGAGCTGGAGAGGATTTCTGGGCAGGAGGAGATTGAGAGGATTTCTGAGGAGGAGCTTGAGAGGGTTTCTGAGGAGGAGGATTAGCTTGAGAGGGTTTCTGAGCAGGAGGAGCTGGAGAGGATTTCTGGGCAGGAGGAGCTTGAGAGGGTTTCTGAGCAGGAGGAGCTGGAGAAGACTTTTGGGCCGCTGGAGCAGGCTTTTGAGAAAAGTTGAGTTGGGGGGACAGAGCTGAGGAGTCTTGTTTTGGTTCTGGATCAGCAACTTGTTCAGGGGCTGGAAGAATTAGAGGACTAGGCTCGGCTGGTACTTCTGTGACCTCAGGGGTGGCCTCTGACACCAGGAGCTTTCCATTGGGCTTATCATCCTTTTTCTTACCACGAATTTTCTTCTCTGCTGCCTTGTCCTTTTTCTTTTTGTCTGATCGTTGATTGGATTGGGTCTTCCCTTGTTCCTTCCGCTGCTTGGCTATAGCTTCTTCATAGGATGTCTCCTTCATGGAAAGTGTTGAGACCAATGCAATCCCAATAGCTGAGAACACCATGAAGCCACCAAACACCACTATTCCAAGGGTCTGAGGATCATAGATGTCCATGACTGCTAGTGTCCTTTCTAAAAGATAAAAATAAATGGAAGGAAAAAATGGTGAGGTTTGTGGCATTCGTATGTCACTATTTTCATGTTTAATATAGTCAATCAATTCCAGAAAGGGCTTTTTAAACACCAGAGTGGCACCTTAAGCGTTAACAATGTCCAAGTAAGGTGAGGCCATCTTACCTTATTGGATTTCTTAGATTTCCTTTATCAAACACATATTTATCGCTTTACTATATAACAATTTATTCTAAGGACATAAAAGTTGACTTTTGAAGAAAGTCTCAAATTCACTGCATAAGACATTCCATGTTCCAGAAGCATCTAGTTTATTAATTTGGAAAGGAGGTCCGTTAAAACAAAAAACAAGTTTCTATAGAAACTTGCTAGAAGAAAAAAATATGCCCAAGCATGCTACCCTCAACTTCTATTCCAAAATTTGGGGGTAAAAGTTACATCTATACAGTATGCAAACATTGTGCATGCAACAGAGTTTTCCATTCCACCATGCGCTGCTTTCTGCCAAAGCAAATTTCAGTCCTCTGGTGCTTCCATGGGATTCTTGCCATACCAATCTCACACTTCAAATGTGCACCAAAGCATGAATGCATGGTGGCAGAAAAAAAAGTCTTCAAATTATGGAAGCAAGAACAATCTAGACGGCCTTCAGCACACCATGTATACAATAATGAGGTTTGGTGGCAATCTGTAACTTGTAGGTAGGAATGCTACATTTATGGGGGAAAATTCGCATGGCCCTTGACTAGGCTATACACACACAGAGACTTGAATTGACCTAAATTAAATTCTTAAATAACTTAAATTATTGACTTGACTTAAATAAGCCAAATCAATATTAGATTAAACAAACACGTATAATGCGAATACCATGACATCCATTTATAATAAATCTGATTATTAAAAGTAAAATGGGCCAATAGGAGATGAGGACCACCTTTATAGGGATACTCCACTTTTTTTTGGAAAAAGGCTCATTTTACCACTCCCCCAGAGTTAAATTCTTCTAAATATCAGAAAATCGGCTGAATTGATTCGAAAACGGTAAAAATCAACTGTTTAACTCTGGGGGAGTTGTAAAATGAGTAACGTTATCCCTTTAAGTTGATTTCTGTTGTTTCGTACATATTATACAGTATTTAAAACCGTTAGTGCTATAAGAAATTAAACTGAGGGGGAGACTCACAATATTTTGCTTCGAAACTGAATAAAAAGACAGAGAATTATTAGTTGGAAAAGTGTTTGTTTGTACTCCATGCTCGCTTTTGACACCTATTCAAAATGTAACGCTAGCTGTTGAATGAATCTACAATAAGAAATGAAGAGTGAGACAACTAAACAGCTGTAACGTTAGCAACCTTATTACTCCCTGAAACGAGAATGAACCAGAATTATGTTGAAACAGTTTTCGGATAATTCTTGTTATAGGAGCTGAAATGTGTATTTAATAGACAGTTTTCATTTGCTAGGTCACAAAGGAAAAGCTGATATTAACTGTCTGCCTACAACGGAGCATCACCCAAAATCAAAATGTGAAACCACTTATTATAGTCATGTTATTCGCTTCGTGATTACTATAAGATGCCTTTAACCCACCTGAGTTACGAGATAGTTAAAGAGGAGGGTAAATAAATGGGAGAGATCAAAGTTTACGTCTAATTGCTTGCTACTGAAAATCGTTTAAGCTTTTAATGAATAACGCCATAACAAAAGCTTTAAATCTCACCTCCTCTCGCGGCAGATTTCCGTTGGATGAATAACTTCAGGAAGAGTTTAAACAAAAATGATTATCTCGTGCCTTACCACGCCAGCAAAAAAACAAACAAAACAAAAAAACAAAAAAAAATCTTATTCCCAGCTTGAGGAGTCAGTCGATGTCTGTGTGGAGTCGTGGCACTTTCTCGCGCTGGCATTACGCCGGCAGTGGCCCACATTCCATCCATTCAGGTGACAGCTGATTGGCTAGAGTAGAGTCAGTCAAACGGTTGCGAACCAATAGAATTTGGGTATCGTAATAGAAGGATGGTCTTTTTGACTCGAATGGGAGTTGTAGTTTTCTAAACTCGTTTTTCAAAAAGAGTTTAATTACCGTCATAGACTTTGACTACCAAACTATTAATTTTAATAACAATTTACGTCTCCAGTCTGGTTGCTTCCCTGTATGCATTTTAACCATTCCTTTGATTTGTTTGTTTATATATATATATATATATATATATATATATATATATATATATATATATATATATATATATATAGCTTAATATTAATATTAACATTAATATTAACTGTTAACTGTTTACTCTTAATATTAACTGTTGTAAAATAAATGTTTAAAGCAATTATTTATTGCAAAAAGTGAATGTCTTTACAGATCAATATAGGATCAGTCTTTATTTATCTTTGCCTTAAGCTTACCAAGACACTCAGTTATGGAGCGGTTTACTGAACGGAGACACAAAATCTTAATTTACTTTTGAAAAGTTAGTCTTTGGTGTGGTTGTTTGTGTGTCACATTCATTTGTTTAGCAGCGGGTGTGGTTTCCATCTGCAAGAATGTGGCATATAAAATTAGTAGAAACTTTTTTTAAAGATTTCAAATTTTAGGTGTTATTTTACATTAAAAGCACGGTATTAGCCTACTTCATTAAGACATTTTGGACAATTCACAGCAAAAAAA
The DNA here is from genome assembly GCF_016745375.1 of Pimephales promelas. The sequence continues at coordinate 1,017,602 of NW_024121655.1, forward strand.
AATACTAGGAGATTCATATGCACTGAAAAATTTTAAGGAGTGGATGCACATTCCACATTAATTTCTTTATTGTGTAACATCACAACATCAAATTGAACAAGAGGGAATTGAAAGAACAAAACAGAGTATAGAGCAGATTAACCTGAATGTAAGTCCAAACCTTTTCATGCCTAAGAAAGACCTCTCAAGTAATTTCCAACATGCTTTATATTTTATTATGTAATAGATCAAATGTCTTTTTTTCTCTCTCTCTCTCTTTGCACTGTCTGCATACTACTTCTATAAGCATATTCTCAATATAGGGACAATGCTCGAAATATTTATACAGCGAGATCTACAAGATAAACACATTACCCTTAAAAATCAAATGAACCGAAATACCCTAATATTTCCAAATCTTTCTTCACCCTTTAAACTGTGCCCACAAAATGCTTCAAAATTGGTTCATAATCGTCTTAAGTTTTACAACAGGTCCCATATGCATGCAAATGTTAGAAATATCTGGCATGGAACTTGACTCACAGATTTATCGGTCAGCCATTCGAGGTCATGTCAACGTGGTCTGTTTGCTTAGTGACTGAGAAAGTCAGAGCTGCAGCACATGGTCTATAAAAGTATATAGCCTATCATAGGAGTATTTTTGTTCATTGCTTGTTTAATAATGCCTAACCCTAACCTTAATGGTATGCGAATAAACATGAAAGAATATTAACATTAAATGTTAAAATTATTTTACAGAAATGTTTTCAATTCAGAAATCAAATTGGAAGAAATCAAAATGTAATATAGACATTTTTGCATTTAAACAAAACATACAGTATAGAAACAGTCTGCAATTTAAACGTGTTGTGCATTTTTCTCTAGTCTAGAGACCAGATGGAGCCCAGGACATTATATTACAGCCCATTCTCACCCCCAAGGCGTCACCTATAAATGACTGCATGGCAGTATTCAGCTGTTACTGTGTTTGATGTCTTTTCAAAGTAAACAAAACTGCTTCTTCTAGGCTATATCTTTATCAAGAGAAGTGAGTGGATAAACTGGTCTGCTTATTGAAGATATAGAAAAGTCAAATACTGTATATTTATTGTTGCTGCTGTTTCTTGGAAGGCCCGCTTCCTTCCAAGAGAGCACTCGTACCTTACCACAACTTTAATAGACTGAGAGTCCAGAACAGATGCCCTCCATTGACACTAGAGAACATCATGGAATACTTCAATGCACTTTAAGCAACTGAGTTTCAAACTATCCATGCTGTCAGGTTTACGGCATATTTTGTATGTCAGTGTGAATGCTCTTATAAGTTGGTTTGTAGTGTCTCGCTGGGTAAACCCACACATTATGAAATCTCATTGGTCTAAAAACACACTCCTTAAGTGTGTTCCTTGTTCAGGAAATAGGCATTGAAAATGTATACTCATAAATATCTTATTTTTGGTTGTGATTGTGAAACGCATCAGCAGTTTATGTCACTATCAACTTTAAATATAAAACTGATCAACCATCACTTTAGACTTTGCATATAGCCTATACCAAGAAGTGCCTAACATAAACTTTACCTGACGCTATTTTTAAGTGATTCATTGCATATCTCACTCAACGGTTTACAGTTATTATGATCAACAGATTGACATTATTTCATTTTTAGGCTATCAAATAAACAAATAAATAGATATTCAAATTCTGTTATTTTATTGCTGAAATTACTTTATTAATTTTAGTGTTGACACCTAAATGACATGAAAAACATTAAACTACCACATAAGTTAGTTTAGGGACATGATAGAAAAAAGCACTCCAGACAGGCTTTTAGCTAGCATATTATTTTAAGATTCAAACTTCATATATATATATATATATATATATATATATATATATACTGCTAAAAAATAAAGGGAACACTTAAACAACACTTAAAAAGTAAAACAAGAATAATGTATTTAATAAGATTATTTCATTCATTCAGATCTATGATGTGTTATTTTAGTGTTCCCTTTATTTATTTATTTATTTTTTGAGCAGTGTATAAGGGTGGGAGTAAAGGTTTGGTCTTTCATTGTTCAAAGTTTCAATTGTGCTTTAGGGTCAAAGCACAACATAGTGGATTGTAAAAAAAGACCATAAAAACTACTGGGCAACTAGGTTGTTTATCATTGAATTTCACATCTGATCTAATTGTTACTGGATGGCTTCAGAAGATGAGGAACTCTACACTTATGTAGGCTAAAACAATTCAAATGCAAAACCATCAAATTTCAACCTCAACTGCTGACATTAACCATATCTATTGTGTGTTTTGGAAGAGCTGACCCACATCCTGACTGACATTAAAACATCTTTGTTTAAAAGTCCAGCTTCCTTCTTTGTGGATTTAACAAATTAAGCTATTTGTTTTTTGCCCCTCCCCTTATATAAAATGAATGAGCTAAATACTTTCATCATGAGACTATCCAAATATCCAAAAATAGTGAGCCAAGAAGTCTAAATTAAGGCATGCAGACCTACAGTTCAGAGGCCAATGACATTGAAACAATAGCATAATAGAGAAGTAACCAGTTCCTCTTCTCATCGACAGAAAAATATGAATCAGTGGATAATGTAATGAGCCCTACAGCTCAAAAGTGGACAGCAACTCCAATCAAAATGCAAGGAATGAGGGAGAAAAGGACACTGGGGGAGAAATTTCAGTCAGTGTGCTTTCGGCAAAAGGGAATGAGAAGGAGGACAATACAATAATTGTGTCTAATCTAATCCCATCAATTGATCTCCAGCTGTAAAAATAATAAAGCCTTCTCCAAAGGCATTTTTTTTTAAAGCTGTTAGAGTGTGTCCTAACTTTTTTTTTTTTTATCTCAGCTCTGATGTCTGATATTTAGTATTTCTCACAGCAAGCAACAGTAAAGTGACATGTCATTGAAATACATAAGCACTGACACCCTCTGGTGGAAAAAAAGGCTAATTTAAAACATTAATAACTTGTTAAAAGACCAAACGTCATTCAGTGAACAATGAGACTAAATGTGAGAATATGTAGGTTTGTAATCACATAACTTTAAGGTAAATATTCACATTGAAATTTAGACCACTAAACATCAACATCACATAAAAGGAGGAATGAAAAGACACAAAATGGGTAAGCAGGGCATATTCATTTTCATTATTGCAAGTTTTCATAAAAATGATGATACTCCATATGAAAACATTTGTTTCATCTCTACAATCATTTATAAAATTTATCATCTGAGTTTGCACATCATTATAATAGTGCTTTTACAAATCAATCTCCATTATTATAAGAAAAGCAGTTACATATTTTTGTGGCTTTACATAAAACCAAACTTTACACATATATTGGTCCACTGAATTTAAATGTAGCAAATCTTAAACTGTTAGTAACAACATCAAGAGAAAAATTTAGTCAAGTAAAAAAATACATTTGAATAAAGAATGCTGATTTATATTGGATGGAGAAAGTGTGTGGATGAAAGCTATTAAACTAAATTAACTAATATAATCTTAAATCAGAAGCATTTTTTCACATATGACTCACATATGACACATATAGTATCTGACTTTAGTCATCAAAAAAGAATGAGTTCATTGAAAACATGCAGCTTGAGGAAAACATATATGGAAGCACCATCTTATTCATGGCTGCATAACTTTACCATAAACTCTGGCTTCCACAAACTACTAATAGTAACAAAACAAAGAAAGTTGTGAGATTCACCCACACAAACCAAAAGGGGACATTAGAGTCAGTCTGCAATTTCACAGTCCTTTACGTTTAACATAAAAATAACCAAATGCAATATAAAAAGTGCTGTTTTTGACCCTGACATTGTAATTTGGCAGAATATGAATGTAAATTAATGTCAACATTCCCATGGCGCTTATATTTTTTTCTAGTAATCTATGACAAATTGGGTCATGTCTTTAAATGAGTCTCAATTGAAGAGAAAAATGTGAAATTCACACTTCAAAGATATATACTGCTCTGTCATCATGCATAAGCTTTCCAGTGTGACTGCAAAAAACACATTTAAAGGTACAAAATTGCAGTCGAAAACTTAAGAAAATCACGTTGTGTGCTTTTGTTTCTTCTGTCATTGTGGTGGTTTATAACTGTCTGCAAAGTCTGAGCTAAAACATCTCAGCTAATGCTTACAAGACCTGGAATACTTAACACAGCAATTGTGTTATTGAACTGAGAGCGTCGGGTGATGTCATGTTCACTGCCCTCAGTTTGGTGGCAAGATTCAAGCAGTAATAACAAAAATGGCCATGAGAAAAAAAATAGTGTAAACATGGAAGAGACATTGCTGGTGGTGGCTCTTTTTTACGTTTTAGAGTTGAACCACATTAAGGACATTTGAAGTAGGTGCATCCAGGTTCCCCTCTATTGGGTTGGTAACAATGCTAGGAGCTCAAGATGGTCCAGTGACCTCATCGTGTGGGTCAGTTGCCTTTGAGCATCTCAATGCTGCCTTGCAGAAGGGACACACTGTTCTGTAGTGAGTGTAGAGAACAGAGAACATGACAGAGTACAAATGGGAGAGAGAACAGATGGAAGAAAGTCAACATGTTGGGCCAAACCATGTTAAAAATCAAGGTTCTCACACCTATTGATTAACAGATCCCCATGAGTTTCCTAGTCGATCATATTACTATATTTGCTATTCACATTACTCTATTTTCTTTTTTTAAATGATAAACATTCATAGTTGTTTAAATATTTCAAATATTTTAATATTTTTAATAACGGAAATATTAGATAAATTAGAAATATATATTAATTTCTATATTAATATATTTTAAAATGTAATTTTTTCCTGTGTTGGCAAAGCTGAAGTTTGCATCATTATCATAATCTTTAGTTTCACATGAAGACTTCTTATTTTTAATAATATTAATTATTGTTGAAAACAGCTGTGCTGCTTAATATATTTTTTTCAGGAAACCATAATACTTTTTTTTCAGGACTATGATGAAAAGAAAGATCAAAAGAATAGCATTTATTTGAAATATAAAACTTTTGTTTTATGGAGTACTGTTCAAATGTTTGGGGTCAGTAAGAATATTCCTTGCCGAATAAAAGTATTTATTTCTTTTAGTGGTTCTCAAAGTGGGGTCCGTGGACCAGTGGTCCATGAACTTTAACCAGGCGGTCCGCAAAATAATTTAGAAGCCTACGTTTTATTCCGTGTTTTAGTCGCCTACGTTTAAGTCGTGTTTTCTTTATCATCTGAAAACATGCTATTTATTTCAAAGTGACTTATATAATTAATTCAATGTCAAATAATACAAATTAGAAACTTAGAAACCCACTGACATGATTTTAAAGCTAGTTATGAAATTGTAGGTACTTAAAACACCTTAAAATGCACATGTGTGGATCAAGAACATCAAACATTCCTCAAAATTCTCTGATTTACCAGGTCTTTCACGATTGTAGGAATCAATGTACCACCTGGACACATGACACTTCATCATCCTCACCTTGGCATGTTTTATTTCCAGCTCAGTCATCTCGATCAAGTTCTTACGAAAGGCTATAACACGCCTTGCCTTGAAGCTGGTGAGCTCTACAAACACATGCAACCAATGTTAGTAGGTAATTACTCACTTAAAGGAAGTTCACCTAAAACCGAACCTCTTGCATGACAACTTTTTTAGATACTTTCTAGTTTGCCAACAATATTCTTTCAACTTTCTCTGCAATTAACCAGGCATAATTTAAATAGTTCATAGAGATCACTTCTCGCAAAATTCAAACCTAGATTCAATTACCTGCCTGGATCTATAAAGACTACATTAACTCTTCATGTATTATAAACTCAGACAATCAGAGTAATAAAAGTAATAAATAAAAATAGGTTTTGATTGTAAAACACACCTTTCCTGCCAGAATCAGAGAGCTTGTCAAACTTTTGCAGACACTGCTTCTGGTTCTCCTCAGCCTGCGCGATGTCTTTACCCTTCAGACGAGCCTTGTCAAGAGCTTTATTGGAATTTTCGTAATCGGCAAGTGCCCGTGCTCGTCTATACAAAAGGTCCTTAAGGAAGCAATGGCATACATTATTGATAAACTTATAATTCGGATAAATCAACTTATTTGAGTGCTAGTGAACAATGGCCCAGGATGCTCAGTCAAGTGTGGGTTCTCTTTACACGATGGCTTCCAGACAAGCTACAGTGTAAGATTTATGAGATTAAAAAAAGAAATTCTGTTGCTGTTACAACGAATGACATGCACTTGAGGAACACAACGACGTGCATGTCTGACAGACTGGCAAAAAAAACCAAGGCAGGTCTGGTGGGCAAACATGTGAGTTTCCACCCAACAATGAACACATTCTGGAAACAACTATAAAACATACAATCTAATATACTTGGTTGAATTATACAATCCATATAATATACAACTGATGTAACAAAAACAGAGGGAAGGTTTCACCTTAGCAGCCTGGATGTCCCTTGTGTAGTATCTTAACAATTCTGTCAGCTTGAGCTCTTGATCTGATGCCACCCTGTCCTCCACTTTCTGAAAAACACATACATGACATAACAAGTCACTTGATCTTCTGAACATGGCAACAGTCGGTTTGTAAGTTGGTAAGATAAATCCTACAGAGATACTCACACGAAGCTTTTCAAACACATCAGCACATTTTTCTAAGTGCCTGGATGGAGAAAGATGAAGTAAAAATGAAAAATCTAACATCATCAAGCTTCAACTTGTTTTTGTGGAATGTATTTGTTGTCAATTTTGCCGCTTTAAATGTAAATAATATAAAAATAACATTGAATTTTTTTACAATATTGCTAGTGAAAATTTTGGTAGGGGAAGTGAAAATGCTACTACTAACTTTACACTTTATTAGTTTCACTTGCATATCAATTAATTATGCTATGCTGCTTAATGTAGGAAACAGTTATTGCTGTTCTTTGATCATGCTTTTTTTATGGCAAGCAAGATGAAATGCACTTCTCACTTTTTAAAGGCAGAGTTATTGTCTGCAGCAGTGCTGTTTAGAGCCCCAGAAATGTGGTTATAATCATCAGCAACATCTAAAAAAAAAAAAAAGAAAGACAATCTTTTTGTGAATATGAATATATTTCAGCATAAACAAATAGCCAAAACGTTTGCAGCCAGATGATTCGTTTGGATAAAATGGACTCACTTTTGTGTGAACGGGTCATTTTCTCAGCCTTAGCAGCGGAGTCTTTGATCTTAACGGAATAATCCAACAGAAAAGTCTTCTCCTGTTCAAAAAACTCATCAACCTCCTGCAAAAAGAAAATAATTTAATTGACATATCATGACATGAGACGGAACACTGCTGCCTGTTGTGATTGACACACTGACCTTGACCCCTGAGATGAGGACCTCATCAGCGGTCTTTACCATGTTCTTAAAGAACCCACCAAACATTTCCTTGGCATTTTTCCTCCTTACGGTGAGCTAAACGCAAATGAAAAGAGAATTCCAAAGTCAAGCACGATATGAACCAATCAGAAGGCAGAACCATAATGTGCACTCTTTATCGCCACTGGTTGACTGGCTGAGATCCAAGAAGGTCATCCGTGTCTTTGTTATCAGTATAACTGACACTTATCAGTGTAATACAAGACTTAGTTAGAGTTTTAAGACACTTTTGTTCTCTCTCTCTTTCTATATCTGAATCAGCAAAAAAACAGCTGTCCAATCAGAGACCGTTTTTGTGCTTAACCATGCAGGAAGTGGCCCCTCTCCTCTCCCCTCCCACTTTATCTTCTGCACTCATACTCCAACCTATCTCCATGTCTGTGTAAATTGCCAGCATTGCAGCTTCTCAGGAAATTAACAATGCCAACAGTCCCTCTCACTGTCTCTCTGTTTCCTGGTCAGGGAAGAACAGGACTGGCTTAGACAAAGCGGAAGACTCACATCCTGGTCGTATTCCAGGAATATCTGGAAGTTTCTGTCCTTGCTGAAGACGGGGTGGGAGGAGAGTCGCTGAAGAAAAACTTCATGAACCTGCACGGTCTTCTTAAAAACAGCAAGATATTCTCTGAAACGATACACTGATTTAAATATACACATTTAAATGTCAGCAATGCCACAACTTGTGTGCAGAAAAAAAAAACATTTATAATGTAGAATTTGACTCACGCCTCAAGTTCCTGCTTCATTTTGGCATATTCTTCTTTTGTCATGCTCGATTCCCCCTCTCCCAATTTATGCATCTTCTCCCGGGGACCCTCAAAGTCTGGTTTTGGCGGGACGGGAGGAATCTGAGGAATATCGACAAGGGAGCAAAGAGGAAAGTACACTGTAAAAGCAAGCCATGTACAATGCAAACAGATGGTCAATAGAGTCCATAGTTTGCATGTTGGCCAAAAGTTGCCTTCTGTTGCTGGTTATGAGTATTCATAAATCTGGACAATATGGATATGGGTTTTAAACTTACAATGAGGCCAGCATAATCCTCAGTCTCCACAATTGTATCATGGAGCCAGATGAAATCTTCGTGCTGTCGTGGCACAGAAAATTCTGGCTTCTGAAAGGAACTAAGTGTGGTCTGAGAGGATGTGAAGAGCAAATTGACAGTATAAGTATTTAAAACTGCAGAAACTACATTGATAGTCAAAATGTTATAGATCATGGTAAGTTACACTTAATAATACATAACGCACGCAAGCCATTCGAGCATTTGAATGGCAGCAAATTTGATCTGTTGGCTCACCTTGGTGTGGACGGTAAATTTGACTTTGTCACGCTCACAGAGGGCATCAGGAATATCGATAAGGAGAGATGCATCGTGGTTCAAGTCGACTGATACCGAACGCACCTGTACCAAGATAAAAAAAAAAGATTTGTTAAAAACTCAATCTGAGAAATCAAGAAGAGCGCTTTAAATAAAGACTGAGAACTGTAACGTTAGTTATGACTTGTCTCCATGAGTCCTGAATGGATTTTGCGGGTGGAAAATAAATGAAAATGTATACATTTTACTCATCTGTCTAAAAAGGAAAAATGTTATTCAGTCACCTATTCAACAAAACATGCAGTCGTTTACTACAAAAACGGCGTAACTCAGTGAACGGTCATAGAGTGCGGAAAAAGCAGTTAGAGAAACTTCCTCATATGATGTCTACAGAAAAGAGACTTAAAAATAATTATTTATAAATTTCGACGATTCGTTTTTAAATGTTGTTACCTATTGACAAAACAAACAACTAATGACGCATTGGCCAATATCACAGCAATATAATTACACTGCCAGCTGAAATATTATCATTATTAACAAACAGACAGATGGACGGACGATATACAGATAGACTATGGCACTAAGACGGCTTTAAAACTGGTTTGCCTTTGTTATTATTGGGGAACACAGCTAAAAAAGAGTCAAAGCTATCACAAACGTGCGATTACAGTTAAAAACAGTGATGGGCGGTTATTAAGCAACCGAGAAAGACGAGTGCTTAAACAGTATTCATTAACAAACTTGGACTCAATAATAGAGAGATATGGCGACACTTACCTTATCCTTATCACTGTCCTGTGATATAGATGTCATGTTCAGAAGATATTTCACTTATTGTAACGTCTCTGAGTTGTACATTAAACAGTACTTTTAACTTTCCAACTGCTGCTGCTCGTGCTCCTCACTTTCCTTAGCCTGTCACTGTGGATATCCGGGGGGATCGAATTTTTTCTGGCAACACGTCAAAATAAAAGTCTTTAAAACACTGTTATGTTTTGACTACAGCTGCTTCGCACAAGAAAGTGAGAAAAAACATATTACATACCCAATTTATAGAGCAATAATAATATTAAATAACTTCATTAACACAGCATGTGATGTCACAGATGTGACTTGTGAAAAGCTGCTGTAGAAGATGTAAAGTGGACGTGTAACCGTAGTAACGTGTTAAAAAGCTTCGAGTAATTTCAATACAATTGTTTATTGAATTTCTACTTCAGAACGTCGAGCCTGTATACATATAGAACTTATGCGTTTGCTGTCGATTAAATACAAAAAACTACTTTCAAATCCTTTTCATAAAAGTTGCATTGTGGGAAATGCTGTTTTATTTGAACACATTCAACGTGCGTTTGATGACGTTCAAACTACAATTACAATAATTCCCCAGTAGATCCAGTTCAAACTGCGCTCCATTTGAATCTGAAATGTAGTAACAATCGTGATCGCTTACTTTATTTTTTGTTTGTTTATTTATTTTAATTTATCTATCCATTTTCCAAAGCATGGGAAAGTAGATGTAAACATCACCATATAAACCGGATAAGAACATTACATATGGCGATTACAATGCAAGTATTGAAGGTATTGATACAATGCAAGTGTGCGAGATCAATGGGCTTGCCCTCTGGTCAGTTCTCGCGTGTGGACCACTTTTCAACCAGCTGTCAATGGCGAGCGCGCAAAAAGGTCAGTCAATACAGCACAGTGGACACAGAGCGCTACAAGTCTCTGGTGCGCGCGGTGTTGACCTCAAAAACCAGCTCCCAGACTCCTGTGAGCATCGAGGATGAGGACTGTCAGCTGTACGGACCTGTAATAAGATCCAGACCGCCTTCACAACAGCCCAAAGTACCTAAAAACCTGCATCCACTGTTAAATGAGGCCAAAGGTCAGTCGGAATATGTTCCGGGACCTTTGGCTCGTATACCATTACAGAGGGACTCTAATACGACATCACCTAGTGTGACCCGAATCCTACAGAAGACCATGCCACCTGATCAAGCCTTTTACCTGGAGAGGTGGAAGAGAATGATGATTGCTGAACTCGGAGAGGAAGGATTTAAAGAATACAGCTTGAGTAAGCATATTTATTTTCTTTAATTGAATATTAAAAGGACTACTCCTAATTAATGTGTTGTTTTTAGAAATTTTCAGACAAGGACAGCTGTTCCATTCTGCCATTGAGGACCATTTCACCCCGGAAACCCCATCTAAAGAGGACCCTGATCGCCCATTGGAGGTGTCCGGGTTTTTAGAGAGTGCGTCTCATGTGCTGAATGATATAACAGGAGTGAGAGCTATTGAGAGTGCTGTCCATCATTCTACTTTACAGTACCTGGGGATTGTAGATTGTGTCGCTCAGTACAGGTGAGATGAATTCCTTTGAATCAAAAAGTCATGTAAGAATTCTTAATCAGATTTATCATACACCTTTTTTATTTAGTTTTTAATAGAATCATGTATTCTTGATGCTTTCTTACACATATTGACATTGTTCCTTTTTTTATATGTTGATCATGCTGAATTGTCCCCTAAAGCTAAAGTTCATTTGCTTTCATACAGAGGTTCATTGTGTGTCATTGACTGGAAGACCTCTGAAAAGCCTAAGCCCTTGCTTCACCATACTTATGACAATCCATTACAAGTAGCTGCCTACATTGGAGCCTTAAACAGTGACAACAACTACAGCTACCAGGTAAACATTACAATGACTTGAGATCGGAAACATATGTGTGTTAGTTAGGCCAGCAGGGGATCCTAAAGCCCCAGTATAATGATGTGGACACTATACACTATACTACACTATATCGTCAATGAGACGTTAAATCGAGGTCCTGACTCTCTGTGCCTGTGGTTGTAAAAAATTCCAGGATGTCCTTCAAAAAGGAGTAGGGGTTTAACCCTGCAATCCTGGCCTAATTTTCCCATTGGCCTCTGTCAATCACAGCATTCTAATCATCCCATATAAATACTGATTAGCTTAATCACTCTAGCCCCTTTCCTAATTTTGATCAAATAAAGAGACTTCCTGAAGCATTTAAAAAATCTTACTTACACACTAAACCTTTGAACAGACTATGTAGTCATAAAATCGCTCCCCTCAAAATCTATTTGAAAGTGGTCACATGTTACTGTGTAAACGGTCTTGTCTGACCACTAATGAACATCTTATTGCCAGGTATATACAGGGCCTAAAGGTATTTACTCTCTTTAAATGGCTTGTTGAAGTTTTCCATTGGAGTCTTTCATCATGTTCTGTTGTTTACACATAGGTAAAAAACGGTTTAATTGTGGTGGCCTACAAAGATGGATCACCCGCACATGCTCACTTCTTGAACTCAAAGCAGATTAGGCCATTCTGGGAGAAATGGCTGCTTCGACTAGAAGAGTATGCAGAAAAATGAAACGGCTTACAAATGTAGTTTAACTGTCAATGTTTGTTTTACATGTGATACAAAGAATAAATAGTTGTGTTGTACACATTTTATTGATGGAATGAATCCTTATTTAAATAAATCAATTGTTTGGTTGTTGATGGTGCCTTGTGGAAGTTGTACTACATTAAATCAGAAAACAGCTTTTACATAATACATAGCATTTCAGACAGAAGCTAAACCATTCTGTTTGGTTGTTCTGATATGGCCCAATTAAAAATCATTAAATCCAAACCAGGCTGCCCTGTAATCCGGTTCCTCTGTGAAACCCAGGCTTGTAAAGAGCCTGTAGGATAACTGGTTCTTCTCCTCTATAAAACAGTACACTGGACAGCCTTGAGAGTGGAGTCTTTTTGACATAATGGTGACCAGTGCTTTTGCATAGCCTTTTCCTCTGTGTTCTGGAACAGTGTACAACATTCCCAGAGCACAGGAGGGATACGTTAATATCCATGCTACTGGTTGATCATCTGCGTCCAAGACACAACAAGAGGGAAAGTTCAAAATCATATTCTTAATCATTACTTTGCTGTGTTCACAGCCAAATTTCCAGCTACTGTTGACTAGTGCAAGATGAGACTCATTGAGAGAAGACAGCTTCAGTGATACACTGCAGGAAAAAGAAAACAAATTTTAGTTTAACCTGATATTTCTCACTAAAGGCAGGCTCACACTACAGAACTATGAGGCTATGTGAATTGTCACAGTGCTCACATGACACAACAATTTTTGTACAGAAAAAAAGATTGGTCAGAAATGCACGCAGGTTGGCTGTCCATGTGAATTCAGCAAAACCTGATGGTAAATCAAATATATCATAATGTTAAGTATAGAGCAAAGACCACTTATTTACATTTTTTAGATATATTTTTTTTTGTTAGATTCTTAGTATAAAACAATTATGGTCAAATTGTCACCTTGTATTCATGTATGTTTAGGTGCATGATATCATAAGAGCAGTTTACCATGTTGTTTCATCACTCACACTACAAGATCACGTTTTGATAATATCCAACAGGTTTGAAAATTGGGCAGTGTGTGAGACAGACTCAGATCACGCCGCTGACATGCTCATATTTGACGAGCTTCAGCGACAGGGGTTTTGTCACAGACCTCGGAAATCTGTCTGCGACATCAAAATCCAGCCAAAAGTCCTGTAGTGTGAGTGTGAGCCTGCCTTCAGGGGTCACACTTGCAATCCTTGGTGGTAAATTACAGATCAAAGAAAATAAGGGTCAACATTTTTTTTTAAATAAATGATTGCAGTATTATGCAGGATGATGAATTTTGAGGGGATTTCATGGTACTAGACAACATAACCTCTAAGTGATAAAAAAAAATATTAGAAATATAAAATAATACATATTTACATTATACATTTTAGACATGATCAAAGAAGACTACTTCATTGTGGCTCATTTTAGACAGAATTGCTTTGTATTTTTAAATTTCCCATTTTCCCATTCATATCCAATGGCATTTATTTATGAGAGTTGCTAAGAGTGAGATACAATGATGATGACAACAACCGAAGAGCCATTAAAAGGTTATGTTTCACTTACAGTGCTTGCACTCAGTGACAAATTACTGCAATATAGCTTGAACTATGAACTGCCCTAAAATTGTGTCTGAAGAGTGGTGTTAATGATTACAGTGTATACTTCACCTATCAATTTGTGAACATTTTGATGGCTCTCGAAGAACCATTTCCAGGCACACTGCTTCTTTCTTCATGGGTACACCTCTGTTTATAGCCACGAATTCCAGCATCTTTTCATGATGAAGCTCAGTGGCTTGAGACAAAGATTTAAATAAAAAAAGAGTTTGAGACCTTTTTAGTGATTTATACTAATGTAAAAAAAAAAAAAAAACTTGCAAAAGAGATACAAGTAGGCTACCTAAGCAAATATACATTTTCCAGTCAATGACATCTGTTTGTGCCAGCAGCAGGTCTCTGAGGCAGACATCGTTTTTTGAAAACACAGTCAAGTCTTTGAAATGGTCTCCTGTCTGTAGAAAAAAATGGGTTGTTGAACCTATCCAAAATATTGTGAAATATCCAACCAATCACTTAAATTTTACAAATTCCTTATACCTCACGAATTTCTGGTTTAATGAGTAAAACTCTGAAGTCCGGCCACAGGTCAACAAACACACTAACAGGATCAGCTCTCCTTCTGTTGAGTTGAACAATACATCCATATACCTGTATGTATCCAGGACACACACACAACGTTTAACGTTTATTGCTGGCGGTTAAGTCGCATGTAGGTCTGGCTAAAGTAAAGCATTCTATGAATTTTAGTAATTTTTAAAACCTGCAGCGACTGTGGAAAGTAGTTTTTAAGGTCTACTTCCAGGGTCTTCAGATCCTCTGTAGTCAGCTGACGCATTGTGAGGGGTCCCTTCTTTCGGCGTGAGAGTGTCTACTGAGCGCTTTTAAAAGCCTCCGAGTCCGAACCCGTCTATGGTCTGAACCATAGAACAGACCACGTTCCAGGGTTGCCAAATCCGCTGTTTCCTCGCGGAATGCACTACGTTTGAACGGTTGCCGCGGGTTGTTTTTTGTTCCACGCGGATCAAAGTTTTTGACATTATTGCATAAATTGTGTTGAATTGAAATGCTTGTATCGAAATACTTGATATTCTACCATCGTTAAAACTGCTAGATTTTAATTTTTGTAAAGTAGGGTCACTGGTATCTAGCTTTGAGCTTTGTTCATTTTATATACCGGTCTGCCACTGACAATCAAATGGATATTTTAAGTATGGCACAGGCCTATTTTGATTTTTGGTGAGTTATTTTAACGCAGAGCTGGCAACCCTACCCAGTACATACGTAACTAGGTAGACAGGAAGGGGTTGCTTTTTAAGGGTTAGTAAACGTCAGAGCCATGGCTCTGGTAAACGTTAAAGTTTAGAGTTCACAAATGTTCATGCAACCTATGCATGCAACCTACAGTCTATGCATGCAACGCGTTACATCTACAGCTCCCTGCGTGGAATTGTTTCCGGATCGGCACCTTTATTTATTTCCTTTGTGTACAATATTTAATTAGAATAGTTTTATGAAATATACCTATATATTATTAAAATGCCTGTAATTGAGTGATGCATATGGGAACAGTTATCTTTTTGTACTTCCGGCGGGGGGGGGGGGGGGGGATAAATGAGTAATCTTACGGTCCCCTAGCATTGAGAATCCTTTTTTTTTTTTTTTATAAAATTAAAAAGGATTTCCCCCACAAAAATATGTATTGCTACTGCAGCCACAAGTTTGGCATCAGATAATTTTTTGAGGCTGGTTTATAAATACATTTGAGAAACTAAGTAATTTCCAGCAAAATACAACTCTGAATGGGATATTTGTGTAAATAGGCCATATTAAATTGTTTTTTTTTTTTAATTTAAAATGGAAATTGCAGATGCATTCTCCATTAACTCAACTTAATACTTGAAATGACAGATCTCCCCTAACATGAGGCATATGTGTGCATAATCGTCATTTCTGATGTTCAAACATAAGTTTGGTGTATTTCTTCATTCATAAAACATTTTTAGTGAAAGTTCTAGAACACAATGTCATCAACAAAATGTATAGAAAATGTTACAACTGTATTTTTGTACGTGACAGCACCTTTATGTAATCAGAGTTGCAAAGGGAGGGAAAGATAATGTTTTTGATTAAAGATTACAAGTGTATATGATTTTTAAATAATGACGTGCATGAATAAATCATTTATAATAACACTGCCATTTTTAACAAAAAAAAAAAAAAGAGAATTGTCAATTTTGATTTCATGTTGACAGGTGACATTCAAGGAGGGGTTTTTTAGTCGCATATAGGAGTAAGTGTGTATTCATTTTAACAAATGAATTCGTACCAGGCAGCCCTATAAGAGCCGTCCTCAGTAAAACCAAGGTTTGTAAAAAGTTTGTAGGAAAGCTGATTGCATTCTTCGATGAAACAGTAAACAGGATAGCCCTGAGAATGGAGCTTCTTTGCCATTGTAGTGACCAGGGTTTTGGCATATCCTTTCCCACGGTGCTCTGGTAGAGTGTATAACATTCCAATGGCACAGTAATCATACAACAGTAACCAGGACACAGGCTGGTTGTTCTCGTCTGTAATGCAGCATGTGGGGAAATGGCTGATGAGATTCAGGATGTTCCTGTAACCTTTGTCATCCCCACCAAATTTCCAAGTCTTGTTAACTACATCGGCATGTGACTCATTCAGGACAGACACTCTGGTCTCAAGGTCACTGAGGAAGGAAGCGAAGATACAACAGATATTTTATGCATTATTATCAATCTTTTATTTAAATGCATATAATGCAACACAAATCGATATTTATGGGTTCATGACATAACCTTTTGAAACAGAATAAATATAGGGGCTGTATTACCTGGAAATGAGCTCAGGTAAATTACTGGGATCAGATATCATTAGGTGCACTAAGGAGAAACCTTTCATTTTGACACCCCGAGAAGCAGCAATTTCCTCCAGCATTGGTGAATGACGTACATCACATCCTAGCATTAATGTAGGGTAATTAAAATAACAGGAAGTCGCATTAATAATATAAAATTGGGGGAAAAGACATAGGCCTACCTCCTATTAAGAAGTATGTGCTCCAGTCAATTGCATTTTCCACAGTCAACATTCTTCTCATGACTTCTTCATCTGTACTGTAAAGAGTCACCTTCTTCATAAAGTCCTTTGCTCGATTATTCTAATGATTTCAGACGAACATTAGTGATGTTAACTGTAAAGTGGTTTAGTTAGACAAAGTTTTGGATAGTTAATATAATCAAGGAAATCTCACATTTGGATCTGGTCGAGCAATGATAGTGGTAAAAGCGGGCCACTTATCCACCAATACTTCCAACGTGTGTGGTTTCCCCCTGTTTATAGCAAAAACAAACCCATACACCTAAAAAAAAGAAAGTATTTGATTAAATGCGACAGTAAAAGCATTCGCGGATTACTGTGACATAAAATAAACATAGCCTTACCTTAATGGATTTAGGCAGATGCGCATATAAAGTAGTCTCTGCTATTTTTAACTCATCTGAATTTAAACATTTCATGTTTCACAGTAAAATCAGTCAATTCATTAAAGTGAAACTGATTTTGCCAGAGGTGGCAGATTTGTCTTATCCAGAACAAAGTCAAACACAGGAAATGTAGGGTGACAAGACGTTATCTCCAATATCTCGGGACAATGCCGGGGTTTTTTGTGCTGTCCCCGACTAGACTTGTTCCCGGAAATTTCCTGGACATTATGTCCACGTACTTCGACAACATGTACAGAACACCGAGCAAATACACTGCAAAAATTCCCGACTAAGAGCAATCAGAGCTTATTTATTATCTCCAACAGAGGGCGCTGCAAGCTACACTGATGACTTGGTCGCGCGCCACTGTCTTTGTCCAAGAGCAGAGCAGATCGCAGTTTCATCATAAGTTATCAATATACACACCATTATAGGTTTCAAGGTTTATACAGTTTATGGTTTCAAGCAAGTCTCTAACTATTCGCGTGGTTAAAGTAATAGCTCTAGCTGTTTGTATGCCTACATATAAACATAAAATAACATTTGATAGGTTAAAAAGTAACTACTAAAATAAGATTAGAAAAATGATAAAATATTTTTTACATACAGTTTTATTTAGGCTTTATTCGAATTTGTTTTATTCGAAGTGTGTTTTATCGCCATACCAACATTTGGTATGGACTATTTTCATGGTTTCACAGTTATGTTAGGCAACAGTTATGTTCAGTTTTGAATGTTTTCTGTCCTTTCTGTTTTCCTTCATGTCTGAGTTCACTAGTTAATATGCATACCTAAACATGACACACTATAACATCGTGATTTCATGAAAAATGACTTTACTGATATAAAAAACAGACTTATGAACTGTGCAACGCACCAGTCTCGTATCTCTCACAGAGGAGTGGAAGCATAAAAGGAGAAGTTCAATTTATTAACTTTATGAATTTTAAATTTAAATCACATTCAAATATATCAGTTCTGGTATTTACACTCCTATAACTGTTATCACAACAAATACTATTGGGTTGTTTTCTTTGTTTAAGTATACATTCACAAAATAATATACAGTGTTCTCTATCCTCCAAATCAGTATGACTCTCCCAAAATGTATTTAACCAAAAAACAGTGCACAGACATATCTCATTCAACCATCTTTTATTAAATAAAGGATGAACAAATATTGGAAATGCAGTTTATTATTCAGAAATTCTTACAAATTGTAGATTTTTTCAAAGCAATTGAGTTTAATGAGATTGCATGATTATTGTGTTAGCGAAGCATTCTTATATCATGATTTGTTGTTGACATCAAAGGTTATCACAACAAATCAAATTCCTATTTTATGAATAGTAAAGACTAGCTTACCATAATTAGGAATAAGTCAATTTTATTGCTGCATGATTGTTAAAAAGACTCAAACTGCACTAGAAACATTCTCTACATGCAGGTGTTTTCAAGCACTTTAATTGATTTTAACCATGGCTGGCTCCAGACCACTATTTTGCACTGAGTGACCTAAAAAGGAAAAAAAAAAGTAAATATTTTTACTTTACTTTAGAAATTGATAAATACAAACAGGTAACATAATGTTAATGAGACAATGTGTCTTACGTCTGCAACAGCAGGGTCCTCATGAACGACACACAGGGTCTCAACTCCACCCTTCCTGCAAGATGTTCTGGCCACTTTCACAGTGAAGATGTATTTCAGGCCCGAGACAAGCTAGAGCAACCAGAAACATGTTCAGACATTGTTGGGTAAACCCTGATGTAATGCGTCACAATTTCACAAAAGCAACCTACATTAACTGATTTTTAAAATATCTTTCTTACCATGAACATTTCATGATGTGAGCAAAGAGAACATTTTAAGCAATAAAAAGTTTTGTCAATTTTCAAAAAACATTGGTCATACTTCAAATACTGTATAAAAAACACATCTGAAAAATCCTTTACAGCCTTACCTTTAAAAAAAAAATCTTTCCCCTATAATATAAATAATTTCCATGTTGGGGCAACAACTCTCTTTGTATATTGATTTGGATACATACAACTGGCAAAAATTTCAAGGGTTCTGAAAATATTAATTTGTTTTAACATATATTATTTATTTATTCCTAGAATATTTTCCAACATCTCTAATACATAATAATTATTAGATACTTAGTACTTCCTCATACCCATGTTAACTTCTTTGCTACAAATCACTTTAACAATATTGATAATAATTACCCTATTCCATTGTTTGCCATTAAATCCTATAGGCATTACTAGCTGAATAGTTGCTACTGGATTAGGCCTACTTACTATAAAAAAGTAAGTTTGAAAAATCTATTCAGACAGTTATTTGTTATTCACTTATTTGTATACAGTCACATCTTTGTAACTGTCACTGCCTTGTTTTAAACAGGCTTTTGTCAATTAAATCAGGTTTGTTGACACAGACACACTCCCATTTGACAGTCATACACACCATGACACAGAACCTTATTTCACCAAGTGTAACATATTCCTGGATTAACATTCAAATCAAACAATCTGATTTGACTGATAGGTTTACAGATAATGTCAAGTTACTTACAACCAGGGTTAGGTGCTTCTACACCATTCTTATTCACCTATCATTTCCCTCTGATGTCGGGGATAGTCTAACTAATAAGTGTTAGGTTAGGATATGGTTAGGGCTATAAAAAAAAACAAAAACACGGATTCTGGAATGTTGTTCCAGAATCAACTAAATATGTTGACATAGAGTCTATGTAACACAGTGACGCATCTCGGCAAAATCAGGACGTTCCACCATGACACCAGGGTGTGATTTAGTGTCGTTCCAAGTATAAATGACAAAACAAACGTTTAAAGTAGGCATACTTACTTGTTTTTGAACCTTGACGACTTCGGAAACCTGACGCACAAATGCATCATTGCTTTGCTTGTTGTACTGGACCATTGCAAACTGTAACGCATTCTGAGCTCCGTCGTCGTTCATGTCTGCATCTACAGGACCTCCAACCAGTCCAGCGCTCGCCACGGCCAACATCACCGCCAGAAACGGCACCACAATCATCTTAAAATACATGTTTAAGCTGTATTAATGAACTCGAACTGTCTTTCTCCTTTATGTCGTCCAATCTAAACTGAATGGAACCAAATATGCTGTCTGAGATTATAAACAAGCACTCTCTACGTGCGCGAATTAGGGCGGGGCCTCACGCACCCACCAATCGGAGTTGTAGGGAGGGACAATGGGTTTGAAAGAAACAAACAAACTTCTTTTCTCTTTTTAATTTAATTACAGTGCTTGCAAGTTGCAAGGCGACTACTGTATTTGGAATACCTTTCTGTCTGCATTACACAAATATGCAATTATTTGTAATTATTTTATAATATCTATATTTAAAAAAACATCACAATTACTTAATGTCGGTTTATAAATATTGCATTTGAATTATTTATGCTTGTTTTGTCATGTGTTGTTATTTATTCAGATGTTTGACAATGTTTTAATGGTTTTTTGGTTCCCAGATACCACACGTATATGTCTGCAAGATCTGATAGACATCTTTAAAATGTCAGTTAAACATAGGCCAACATTCTAATTCATTACATCTTAAAGACATCTTCTAAATGTCTATTTGACATCTGACAGGAAACGTCCTAGACGTAATGCAGATGAGCAAACACTCCTCCAGATGTTAAAAAAAAACATCAAATAGAAAATAGACGTCTCTTATGTATGTGTGCTTCAGGGTTGTATAGGCTAATTTTTTTTTTACATTTGAATGTATTCTTGTACTTTTATGAAGCATATACTTTAAGATAATTAATATTAACTAACTGAATTCTCTACCAAACTGGCCTGCCTACTTCAGCTACCTACTACCACTGTCAACTGGGTTTTAATTTTTGTAAATCCCTTTTTCTTTGTTTCTATTGACAATTTCATTTATTTTGTCCTTATAAGCAGCTTGAGTCAGCGTGATTTACAGGTCTTTACGGCTTATGTTCTGGTTTTATATATATCTGTCTCTGCTATCGTGCTCTCAACCAAAGTAGGTGCAAAGAAACACAAAATGCCATTCTCTGGTTCCCTCTATAAAACAAAATCCAGAACTTCTTGAACAACTATATGGTATAAAAATAACCACTTTTGAGTCCCTTTATTTAAGTGGTAACAACATTGCCATCTCAGAGAAGTCTGAGTCTGACAGTTGTTTCCTACACTGTAACTCAAGGAATCTCAGAATCATTTAGGTATAACCTCATGCAAAGACACAGTGAGTCTATAATGATTATTGTAGTAAGTCTGTGGCCTTGGATTTTTTTTAACCACAGTTTATGTTCTAAAAGAAGTATTTAAAAAACTGCTGCTCTAACTTTGTACTGTAATTGTATATGGTTAAGTCACATGTGTTAAATATTTTGTCTCTGCTTAATTAGTGCATTGTGTGGAATATGGTTGATTCTTACAACTATGATAATCACTGTTATTTACAGAAAGTAGGCCTATGAAAGAGTGAATGTGCCTGCAGTTTCCTTCCGCAGATTTTCTATCATTACCGAATAAATCGTCTGCACATCATTTTTTGAAACACTGTGAATATGGAATATGGAACGACCCCCTCAAATTAAGAAACCGTTTCTGTAGCTATATTGTTCAGGTATAATCATTACGGATTGTTAAAGGGGTTTATGCCACTGGCTGCAAGATTTAGCATAGTCTGAAACACTAAGTAGATTTTAGACCAGTGTTTCCAAATACTTGGCCCATTTTATTTATTTGTGAAATTTATATTTTTTTGTGAAACTCTTTACATTTATTTGTTGATCTTAATCTATTTATTTGTCAAAAAGTGCATATCGATGCTAATTTTATTTATTTCCTTTCGACATTTGGCAAATTGATTTCATAATAATCATGAAGTTAAATGTTTGTGCCATTTCATCTCTAGGTATGATCAACTAAAATCAACTGTAATTGTGTTTACAGTATAAAATGCAAAGTACAAATTTCTATACTTTCTGTAAATGTTATTTTCTTTGACGCTCTTTTACACACACAATCTATGTTAGGGTATTAATATGCTGTTTTGTAATATAAATAAGTATGAAATGAACACTATTCTATTTGAGGGCAAGTTTGTTTGAACTTTTTTCATTTTAGGTTCATTTTAAGGTTTTGGACATCTGGCATATTGTTGGGTGTGGAAAACACTAATGTGATTGCTTTACCGGTAAAATAAAGCTTTTTCAATTACTGAATTCATTGAAATAAATTTTCCAAATATTTATTTTATTTTTTGGAAATGTGTTATTTAGGTCTTAAATTTCAATGTTTATGGTCTTAAATTTGACTAACTGAAATCTGTAGAAACCCTGACAAACTGCAGCTTTAAATAGTGAAGTGTATGATGGATACTTCAATTTTCTATTTATTTTGAGTCGATTTTGTTTGATTTGTCCGTTTCTCATTTTTTCTAGCAATGAGGTGAATGTTTCTGAACAATTTATTTCATATTCAGAGGAAAGGTGTGTGCAAGATTAAGCATTTATAACCAAACAATTTAAAAATCATACACAAATGTCCATTCTGACATTTACAACTTCACATCTACAACTTACCACAAATACTGGGTTGTTGTCTTTGGTCATGTATACACTGACAAAATACAGTGTTCTCAATCCTACAAATCAGTATGACTCCCAAAATGTATACAACCAAAAAAATGGTGCAGACATCAAGTAAAGGATGCACAAATATCAGAAAATGTGGTTTTAAAAATTCTTACAAATTGTAGACTTTGAGAAATTGATTCAAACAAGACTTTAGTGAGGAATTCTTATATCATGATTTATTGTTGACAAAGGTTATGACAAATCAAATTCCAAGTTCATCAATAGGAAAGATGAAAAAGCCGAAAAGATGTTAAAAAGCCTCAAACTGCACAAGAAACATGCTCTAAATGCAGGTGTTTTCAACTACTATAATTGAGTTTAACCATGGCTGGCTCCAGACCGCTATTTTGCACTGAGTGACCTAAAAGCAAAAAAAGTTTCTTATCATAAGGAAATTGATAAATGCAAACAGGTAACTGTAATACTGTAAATGAGACTTACGTCAGCAACAGCAGGAACGACACACAGGGTCTTAACGCTGTCGTTAACTCCATCCTTCCTGCAAGGTGTTCTGGCCACTTTCACAGTGAAGATGTATTTCAGGCCGGACACTACCTAGAGCAACCGAAAACACGTTCGAGCATTGTTGAGTAAACCCTGATGTAATGCGTCACAAATTAAAGCAACCTACATTAACTGATGCTTAAAATATTCATATGATGTGAGCAAAGAGGACTTTAAGCTGTAATGTTTTTGCACAAGGTCAATTAAAAAAACAACAACAACAAAAAAAAAAAACATATGACATATCCATATATGTCATACTTCAAACAAACAAAACACGACATCTAAAATCCTTCGTCTTACCTTTAAAAAGAATTGTCCTATAATATAAATAGTTTGATGGGGCTAACAATACTTTGTATATTGCTTTGCATCTATTCGAGAGATGTTTAGCACTTCCTTATACCAGTGTTAACTTCTTTGCTCTCAAATCGCTTCAATTTTGATAATAACTTATTCCATTGTTACCATTAAATTCAAAAGACATGGAATTACTAGCTGAAAAATTTATATATATATATACATACAGTATATATATAATTAAAAAAGTATAACTATAAATATCCATACAGTTGTTTTTGTTTAGTTATTACAGAACTTTTGTTTAGTTATTGGTCTAAACAGGCAAATGAAATAAAGGTTTGATGACACAGTCGTCGGTCACCATGAAGCAGAACCAGAACAAATGTAAAGGCCGTTGCACAATGATGCTGCGTTCAAGTCATCTCGTATTGAGAATGAGGAGTCACGTGCCTATTTGGGCGGGGTCTGAGCCATTCAGCCATGATGGTAGGTGACACTATCGGTTACCAGGGTTTTTATCGGTTTTTAACGCAGCGGTTACTTTCAGGCATGGTAAAACAGTGCGGTGCGAGAAACTCCTCTACTACCGAGCTAAAAACACACGTAATCAATACTGTTTTGTCGTGGGAAACCTACCAACATGGCGGAAAGGGGAGGGGCACTGTAAAATGACGTCAACTCCTCATTTCAATAGATCGTAATTACGAGTTGAACGCACTTGAACGCCACCACAATGTCGTAAATACCAGTGGGGAGCTCGGGATTTTCTTTAAGCCCCGATCTGTACGAGTTGGGGGCGTGTCAGTGAGAAACGTTCATTCAACGTCTGTTGACGGTACATTTTAATTGAATTTCAATGTTTACTCATTGACATTGTAAGGCTTTTTCATTTATAAAGCAAGCTCTCCGCACAAAATATGATATCAAAATAATATAAAAATTATACCTAATAATAGAGTTTACATTGGCTTCATAAGCTAATAAAAAACATAAAAAGAAACACACCTGATGCGCATTCTTTGTTCTTAATTTTTTTATTAGCAGAGTTAACAAACTTTGCTGTATTTTCGTGTAATTCATTAAAAGGTACATCGCCATTTTGCTCCGACGAAACTGACTTGAACGCACCTCACGTCGTAAACACGACTTCCCACCTCGTACGTACGAACTTCCCAGCAGGGCTTGAACGCAGCATAAATCCAATCCATGGTCCAATCGGCCTTTGTCAGACACGCGGGTTTGTTGTGTGTGACGTCACAGCGGCGCCATTTTTGAGGTATCTCTACTGACTGTGAGCATTGAAGAGATTACGAGAGTAGAGATAACAAGTAAATAACTCGCAACTCTGCAGAAGCACAAGAAAACTGAGAAAAAGCCGTACTGCAATAAACTCAATAAATATGGCAGGTAAGTTACCGTTTTTTGGAGAAATTGTCATCCATTCAGAACATAGATCCATCTATGAGCTCAGCTGACTGCAGTAAGCTGGAGTGCTGATCCCGCATTGCTTTCTCACCCTTTCTCATCCTCATACTTGGGCACTGTCATCTATCTTGTTTATGGTATAAGAGCATATAACATTACCAGTGAACAATTTAAAAACTATACATCTCTTAAAGCCCGCGGACATTTCACCAAGTTACTTTATCCTTCTGTAGGAATGTAAATAAATCCTGTAAAGTTAGTAACAGCAAAGATAGGTTTGCTGTATTGATGATGATGATAGTGCCATGTTAAGGATGGTTTATTTTGAAAAAAAAGAATGAAAAAAACTATTCTCCAACAACAGAATACCTCAGCATCGATACCTTACAAATGGCGGCTACACCCATAATGTACTTCGTGAATCGCGAGTGTGACGTCACCTGAGACCGATATTCGCGTACGAAATTCACAAAATCATGCTTGCACCACACTGCCTCAAACTTTAGTCCGTAAAATAAAAATAAAAATAATCGGGTTTGATTTTCTGCGTTTTAGCTGTTTTGTATAGTGTTTTGACGATTCGAATCACAAATACGAAAAAAAGCATAAGAAAATGTCGGACTCAGTGTGCAAGGACCTTAACATGTTCCTGGATCAACATCTATGTTGAAATGTACGAGAGTCTGGTGGGACCAGCATCTCGAAAAAAACCCAAGACGTGCCACCAGGCCAGCGACCTGCCTTTTTCACTGTGATTTAGCCACATTAATGGGAAAACAAACGTTTAAAGTACTTACTTGAGTTTGAACCTTGACGACTTTGCGAATCTGAAGCTCAAACGAATCATTAAAGCAATGATTGTTGAACTGGGCTTTTGCAAACTGTAGCGCACTCTGAACACCGTCGTCGTTCATGTCTGCATCTACAGGACCTCCAATCAGCCCAGCGCTCGCCACGGCCAACATCACCGCCAGAAACGACACAATCATCTTAAAATACATGTTTGCACTGTATGAACTCGTGCTATTTTGAAGTCTTGATTCTCCCTTCTTTGGTCAAACCGATGCTGTCTGAGAATTTATACAAATGTCACTCATTAAATCGCTGCTAAGTAGGGCGGGGCCTCGCGCACCCACCAATCGCAGTTGTAGGGAGGGACAACGGGTTTGAAAGAACAACGCATTCTCACCCCAAGGCGTCACCTTTGACCATGCTTCAATATTTGACGTTTTAGGCGCCCTTTAGCGTCACTTACATGACGCGATCCTACGGCGTCATCTAACTGACGCTAAAGGAAAGCGTCAGTTAGAGGACGCGGTTAGGTTTAGGTGTGGGGTGGGGGTAGGGTACACGCGATCCTAGGGCGTCATCTAACTCAGTTAGGTGACGCCTTGGGAGTGAGAATGGGCTGGAAAGAAACACATTTTTTTCTTTATTTCAATTACAGCGTTTGCAATAAATCATCTTTATAAAAGTACAAAAACTTGTAGGCCTATATATACTTTTTCAGATAATTAATATTAACTCTAATTGAATAATCTCTATATTCAAACTGGGTGCTAAGATTTTAGCAAGAGAATCCTGCCAGTCCTGTTCTCTTTATTGTCATCTTTTGTCTTTAATGACTCTTGGAGCCCCTGTCCCATGCATTCTTGGAATAGTTAATTTAATCTGGACCGATCTGGACTGGTAGTCATGGGCGGGTTCCTATACTTCAACTGCATTCTTTGTTAAAGTCATCAGTCAGGTTTGTCTCCATTTCTAAGTCAATTCCCACTTAAATCAATATAAACTATGTATCATTTAATTAGTTAGACAATAATGTTCTCAATAATCCTGATGAATATACAACCAAGTCTCCTTGGTAGGGTTGCATTTGCTTAGAATGATAAAAAAAATATATGTTCAACTCTTTCCAATTACACTGATTGCTGGCATTAAGTGGTGGTGAATGTTGGTTTTAATGTAACAAACATGGAATCAAAAAAAGGATGAGAAAGCCCGACTGGACAGAGGAACAGTGTTTACAGTTAGCCCAGTTAGTGGATGAACACAAGGCCATCATTAAAGGAAAATTCAGGTCTCAATCTATAGCATCTTATTAACTCTTTTAACTGCCATCCATTGTCTGCAACACATTTCTTCTCCCTCGTCTTTCTGCCATTTTGTCCTCTGCTAAAGAAACTCTTAAGCCTCTTAAGTCCTCGTCAAAATAATGAGAACCTTTTTTATGATAATGACTTAACATCTCGTGATAATGTGAAACGTTCTCGTAATAATGACTTAAAATTTCATAATAATGAGAAACTTTCTCAATAACTTATTTTATCGCACTTCTACGAATACACAAAGCAGCAGAGCAGAAGGAAGTGCCAAGGAAGTCATTATAGTTGGACCGTTGTTTCATTCACTGTAACTCGTATAGGAATCTCATACAGAATAATTCTTAGAGTAAGCAGGGTTTAACCTCATGCAAAGACACAGTGAGTAATGGTTATTACAGTAAGTCTGTGGCCTGGGATTTTTTTACCACATAGTAAGAAAACTTTTGTTGGTCTAACTATGATAATCACTGTTATTTACAGAAAGTAGGCCTATGAAAGAGTGAATGTGCCTGCAGTTTCCTTCCACAGATTTTCTATCATTACCGAATAAGTCTGCACATCATTTTTTGAAACACTGTGAATATGGAAAATGAGCTGTAGGAGCCTAAATTCAGTTATTTGATAAATAGTTTAATTATGTGTTAAACAGTAATTTGTGTGATTTATTTTATGTGGAGAAAATTTAAGTGAATATTTACAGATATTTACAGAGTTAATTGTGTAATTATCTAAAATGTGTGTGGATAATATAGAGTGTATTTTATATTACTTTAGTGGATTCACCTATACGCGCTGGGAATACTCTGTCGCGAATTCATGATGACGTTAGTCAGGAGGAAGTTTTCTACGGAAACAGTCGGGCATACATATGTGGAGCCACACAGTTTTTTGACCTTTATCTTTCTTTCTCTTTAAGTAATCTTTTTTATTATTTTGTAATTTTCCTATGCTGATGTTTTTTGTTGATTACCAAGTAAACGAAGATACTCATCCCGAGTTGTTCTGTGGATTTATTGAAGTGGATGTGGATGAAGGGAGTGGATAAAGCGTCAAACTAAGGCTGTATTCAGTGGAATCTACATGAGCAAACCACTTAAATTAAGAAAGCCTAAAAAAAGAAAACGCTTACGTTAGCTATTGTTCAGGTGGATTGTTAAAGGGGTTTTTGCAACTGGTTGTAGGATTTGTCTGAAAGATTACTGTAAGTAGATTTTAGACCAGTGTTTCCAAAAACTTTGCCCTAGAGCGCCAAATCTCCTTAAACCCTGATCCTGGAGACCCACTGGAGAGTTTAGCGGTAACTTGATGATTGAGGTGATATAGTATCACCTCACCAAATACGATTTAAAAATGACAATACCTTGTGTCAAAATTATTGACGGTGAACTTTGACCTGCCCCACATGGCCCCTCCTTTGACCCGGCTCAATATGACAAATGACCAGTGCATATTTGCCCTATATGACCTTCTGTGTCCTCCAGGGGATAATATGACCTTTTGTTTATCCATTTTGAAGATGTAGACCACATATTTGAAGGCCTGAGGGTCATTTTTGAACTCTGATATCAGGTTGGGTCTGTACAACCTGTACAGCATCATCCCCTCCTTCCACATTCCAGCTCAGGGCATTTTATGGTCTCCCTCTCAGAGCAGGTTAGAAAAACAAGTTTCCTTTGAGGAAAAAACAACAACGTCAAATTAACAAAATGAAAAAAAAAACAATTTTATTTTTAACAGGCCATATCATAAGAGTAAATCACAATATGGACACACACACACACACACACACACACACACACACACACACACACACACACACACACACACACACACACACACACTTCAACAGTACCAAGCTATAGTTTAAATTATAATATTATATTAAATGTGTTGTAAGTTATCTTAAAAAAATTGTAAATCATGAAATAAATCAAATAGTAGATGGTTTAGATATAGCATTCACTTTTTGACTGCTGATAGTTCTTTTAGCCCAGTCCAATCTCAAATTACGTATGTAGCCTACTAATGATTTCAGTTAATATACAGACAAATGACAAATATTTGGACAAATATTTTAAAAAGGCGGGATGAGATATATCTTTTTAAAAATAACGATATTGTGTGAAGGTGTGTGTATGTCTGTTTTAGGTTTTTATTTTAATTTCTGAGTCTCTTATAGTTGTTTTTGTTTTGGTTGTGCCAATGTCTTTTTTTATTTTACATTGTGAATGTGAACCACTTATAGCCTATAGTTGTTTTTGAATATTTTATATTGATATTTTGTGAAATTGTATTCTAATTATTTGTTTTTATGCTTGTGAAGCACTTTGAGTTGCATTCCATTAATGAAAAGTGCTATACAAATAAATGTTCATTATTATAATTATTAGGCTATTACGATTATAAATGACAAATCTATGTAAATTAAAGGCTAAAAAAATACTGAGTCATTTATATATATCTTTATTTCTCATGATATTGACATAAGTTCGTTTCTCGTGATCTTAGATAGGATCACGAGAAAACAAGAAAAAATAATAATAATGATGGCCTTGTTTTAGGCTTCCATACCAAAACACCTCTCCCAGTTTGAAAACACCCTAAAATTTGGAAACGCCCCCTTTTAGTTTCCGTAGAAGAGCTGTACTCAAACTTTAGGGTCTTTTGGGGTAAAAAAAAAACAACAAAAACCCTCCGCCTCCTTCGCTCCTTGAATGCCTTTGCACTTTGAACGTTACATAACATAAGCACGATTATTTGTCAAGTATAACGTTACAGCTTGTCTGGAAAAGACACGTCTAACTAACTTACGATGGGTTTTGAGGACTCCATTATGCAGACAGTTGAATGCATCAAGTGAGTAAAACTGTGGAAGACGGAATGTTTAGTGTTCAGAAATGCTAACTCAGTCTCCTGTTTTAGGTGCGGTTAAACCATTTCCGTCGATGTGCAACTTGCCTAGTCATTTCGATTCGAGCTTTCGAGGTCATTTCATACACTTCAACAGATTCCTGCAACTCTTCCACATTCTTCTGTGTAATCATTCAGTTGAGTTTTTGTTGTATGTAAAAACCAATCTTTGCATGGCTATTTTGAGTTGCGTTTTTGCAGTCTGGGCGAGTTGAAAGTACGAACCAGTCTGCAGATTTTTGGGCAGTCGGAGTTGACCGATTTAACCCATTCGGACCCTGCGTTCATGATAGAGCTGGTAAGTCCCGCCCCTTCAGCTAACCCCGCTGGACCTCTAGGTTGAAAAATCTTAAATGCAAGTGAATGAGAGAAAATAATTATTTTCTAATTCCGTTTTAATTTTGCAATGAACGTAACATATGTTTGTCTGTGATTTTTTAAATATAATGTTTCGTGTAAAGAATGCTACAATTTAGCGGGTAGAATTTTCATACGGTTAGACTTTGTGTGAGAGCACTTTGTGGACTACAACTCTTTCGACGTGTTTGATATACATCACCACCACTAGCACACGGATCGCGCTAAACATGCCTGTGTCTTTAGTGCACTTCACCGCCTTCTTTCAGGGAAAGGACAAACTAGTTGAGCGTGGTGAAAACCGTGATTTGTGGAGGGAAAATGTGTTATGCGGCGACGTCACATATGCGACGTGTAGTCTTTCTCGTTATGTCTATTCCACAACTGCTAGCCAAAGAATCCTACAATATACTGTCAAACTGGTTACATGAGAAATTATATAAAAAATTCACAGACAACATATGTTACATTCATGGCACAATTCAAACGGGATCAGAAAAGAATTATTTTCTCTCATTCACTTGCATTGACGCTTTTTCAATGGGCTATATGCACGCATAAGTTCCGCATTTGACGCTCGTCCATTTCCGGTTGTGGAGATTTAAGCGGAGGAGAACCGAGGAAAACGGGATTATGGCAGAGTCTTTAAAATTTACTGTCCTCCCGTCTTTGAAACGAAACGTACATACGTTTATGTAATTTGATAGTTATGTTTATTTAATATAATTTTTTAAAAAGAAGCATAAACACAACGAGGGGCGTATGTTTTATCTGTTTTTGTGACTAACGTTTCTTTATTATAACCATGGAGTATAAAATTCAATATAAATTCTCGGTATTGCATTGGACTCTACGATCGGCGGAAGTTATCGAGCATCCTTAATCCTTCACCGGAAATACCGCCGTGCATAGAGCCCATCTAGAGGTCCACTCGGAGTTTTACGGGTGGGCGGGACTTACCAGCTGTGTGATGACGTCACTTTTTAGGGCACCTCAGAAGTTAGCGGCACATGGGTTCCCTCGATCGAAAAAAAAAAGCTATGCTTTTTCCCCATAGACTTTTGGAAAATCACAAAAAATAAGATCTGTGTTAGACAAAGAGTTGTGACCCGAACACGTCTTTCAAGATAATCTTTACAAGTTAATCCAAAATTTATACATTTTGAAGCCTATTTGGAGCTAAGCACAATAAGTCAGGGCTATTCGCTACAGTTTTCTTCGCCGTCCTCCGCGCTTTTGAGCACTGACCGTGACTGCTGTGAATGCGGAAGTACATCTACTCTGCGTAGAAATAGCGAAGCTCCTGTGCAAAGGGGCTATAGAACTGGTGCTGCCTTCTCTGAGCGAGTCAAGCTTTTACAGCCATTATTTTAAAGTTTTTAAAAAACACAATCAGACACAATAAAGTAAAAACAAACAAACAAAAAAAAAAACTAGCAGGTTATAATTGGTCTGTTTTATGTCATAGATTAAAACGTGAAAATATTTAGAGGCTTTGTTAACCACTGACCTTATTTCAGGCGATTTAGCAAAAACCCATTCAAAAATCCCATAGACTTTAGAGCGAGGGAACCGGGAGTGTTAAAATGCTAACTCACTTCCGCGTTACCTAGTAACTTCGGTACTCTATTACAATGGACATCACATGTCAGCCTCCTTTTTTAACTTCTGGAGCATTTCACCTGCAGTCCATGAGTGGATATATATAAAAACCCACTACATTGAAGCAGTAGCGTAGCCAGAAAAGAGACTTGAAAAACTGGACAACTTGACAGTGGGTGTCATAAATTATTAAAGGGGTGGTTGATTGCGATTTCACTTTTTTCATTTTAAATAGTGTGTAATTTTGCTGTTGGTGCATGAATAGTATCTGCAAAGTTGCAGAAGTTTAATGCCTACAAAAACGACTTGAATGGCCATATTTCTGCGGCTCGTCAAAAGTGTGTTCTGTTATGTTCATCCAGCTGTCAGGTCTTCTGTGATCGGGCTTCCCACAGACATTGTAGCTGTAACCAAACCAAAACTTACCAAATGTATAAAATATATCAAAACATGAACTTAATCTAATATAAGCCCTGCATGTGAAACAAGGCCCTAGTGTTTTAAAATCTGTTCAGACTGGTTATTTTTTCAACATTAATGGTCAACTAACTTCCTTTACTTTTAGAGAGACCCTTGGCAACCTTGATCGGTCTAAACTACAGCTCTTAGCACTTTCTTCGGCTGGAGTTGGAGCTCTTTTGTGCTACTTGGCATGGAAGCAAAGCCCCAAAACGATACCAATGGGAGATGGCTGGTGGGGAGCTGGGGAGAAGCCTTTAACTGAGGACAAAACTATTTACAGATTTGTAGTGAAGACTTCGGTGGAAGAGATAGAGGTGGGCACACAACCACCTGAACAGTAATAATGTTGTGTAATGCAAGGGGAGCATATTTTGGGTGAAGAATTACATGTAGATCAACAGGTAAAGAATCAAATAATAGGTTTTTCACATAAATCCACACAAGATCATTCTTCTCGGCTTTCATATTTCATGTGCTTAGCATACATTTACTCAACCACAATATATTTATGTTATCATTAACTGCACTGTTTTCTTCAGGATCTGCACAGACGCATTGATCAAACACGCTTCACGGATCCACTGGAGGATTCCTGCTTTCATTATGGATTTAACTCGTCTTACCTTAAACGGGTGGTCTCTTATTGGAGACAGGAGTTTGACTGGGAGAAGCAGGTGAAGGTGATTAACCAGTATCCTCACTTCAAAACCAAAATTGAGGGTAAGAACAAAATACTTTTAAAGGATATAATTTACCTGACTAGATAAAAACCTGTTGTAACAAAGTATGCAATTTTCACATTATCTTTTAAAGGAACACGTCGACCTTTTGGGACTTTAGCTTATTCACTCCCAGAGTTAGATAAGTCTATACATGCTTTTTAATCTCTGTGCGTGCTGTAACTCTATCTGACACACGTACTGCTAGCCTAGCTTAGCACAAAGACTGGATGTAAATGGCTCCAGCTAGCATACTTATCCCAATAAGTGACAAAATAATGCAAACATTTTCCAATTTATATGTGATTTGTATGGTCACAGAGTGTACAAAAAACAAGGTCATATGAGACGCAGCCATATTTTAACCGTATAAATACTGGGAACTATACACTCACCCTAAAGGATCATTAGGAACACCATACTAATACTGTGTTTGACCACCTTTCACCTTCAGAGCTGCCTTAATTCTATGAGGCATTGACTCAACAAGGTACTGAAAGCGTTCTTTAGAAATGTTGGCCCATATCAATAGGGTAGCATCTTGCAGTTGATGGAGATTTGTGAGATGCACATCCAGGGCATGAAGCTCCCATTCCACCACATCCCAAAGATGCTCTATTGGGTTGAGATCTGGTGACTGTGAGGGCCATTTTAGTACAGTGAACTCATTGCCATGTTCAAGAAACCAATTTGAAATGATTAGAGCTTTGTGACATAGTGCATTACCTTCTGGATGTAGCCATCAGAGGATGGGTACATGGTGGCCATAAAGGGATGGACATGGTCAGAAACAATGCTCAGGTAGGCCGTGGCATTTAAACGATGCCCAGTTGGCACTAAGGGGCCTAAAGTGTGCCAAGAAAACATCCCCCACACCATTACACCACCACCACCACCAGCCTGCACAGTGGTAACAAGGCTTTTCAGACCATTCTTTGTAAACGCTAGCAAGCAACTGCCATGTGATTGGTTGAATTGGTAATTGCATTAATGAGAAATTGAATGGGTGTTCCTAATAATCCTTTAGGTGAGTGTATTCTCAGAAGGCGAAGCACAGCTACTTGCTACTATTCTCAAAATATCGATTCCTGTAATAATAATTCTTTATTCGTCTTCTGTGATATTTATTAATCAGGATGCGTTTTTGTTTGGAATTCTGTGACACATTACCTGGTCTCCCCTGTTTATTGTTGCAGCTCTTTACAATACAGCGAACACCCATGATTGTAAACTATGCTTTTACCATCTAGTAATTGCTGACTCTATTACTTCAACCCTGAATCAACTCTCTGCTCCTCATCACGAATGCTTCTCAGGTGCTGCGGTAATCACTCCGCCAAGTAGCAGTGCTTCGCCTTCTGAGAATATAGTTCCCAATATTTGTACGATTAAAAGATGGCTGTGTCTCAAGTGACCTTGTTATTTGTACACTCTGTGACTCTTTTGGGATTAGTATGCTAGCTGGAGCCATTTACATCCAGTCTTTGTGCTAAGCTAAGCTAGTGGTGGGTGTGTCAGACAGAGTTACAGCACGCATAGAGATTAAAAAGTATGTATGGACTTATCTAACTCTGGGGGATACGGTGAATAAGCTAAAGTCCCATAAAGTTGGCAACATTTTAGTGAAATTCTGTACTGCTTTTCAGGTATAGATGTGCATTTCGTTCATGTGAAGCCTGTTCAGAAGTCTGGAAAGACAGTTCTTCCTCTCATGATGGTTCATGGCTGGCCTGGTACCTTTTATGAGTTTTACGGGATTCTGC
This sequence comes from Pimephales promelas, assembly GCF_016745375.1. The sequence continues at coordinate 1,052,678 of NW_024121655.1, forward strand.
CCTTGCTTACTGAGACGGATTCAAATGTGGTCTTTGAGGTCATCTGTCCCTCCATTCCAGGCTACGGCTACTCTGAAGCACCACATAAAAAAGGTAAGTCTACCAACATGCAACGGGTTGCAAGAACTAATTCTATAGACAATCAGCTACAAGGTACATCAGTGCCTTTCACCAGTGCCTTTCACAATGTAATTTTTCCATTCATAGCAAATACCATGAATTAACAACCTCGTAGCTCACAGTAGGTCTGTCTTTAAAGGTTTATAAAGTATTGTATAAAAATCAATTTCCCTATGGAGAAAATTAATGTAGTTTTTACTTCCAGAACCAGACTGTTGCACTCAGACCTGAATAACTTGTTACTGACAAACAAATGGCATAATGGCATATTGATAATAATATACAATCTTAACATCTGTAAATAGATGGAAAATAAACCTGCTATTCTTTCTATTATTTCATGTGAAGGTTTTAATACAATGGAAGCTGCCCGCATCTTCCATAAGCTGATGGAAAGACTGGGGTTCACTGAGTTTTATGTGCAGGGAGGAGACTGGGGAGCTTTCATTACCAGCAACATGGCCCAGATGAAGCCAGAGTAGGAGTTTCACACCCTTTACTATCCAAATCACCGTCCTTTTTATGACACAAATTCTCTGTCAATGTATTATTTGTTACTTTTTTCCATGTTTAATTAAGACAGAGCAATACATTTTAGAATAGTCAATTAAAACGTTGCCTATTGCTCTCTGTAAAATAAGGTGTGTTCGTGGTCTACACTTGAACATGATCATTGCCAGGACAGACAGCCTTGGACAGCTCCTCTCCTTAGTCATTGGTCGCTACCTGCCATTCCTGGTGGGCTTTACAAAGGAAGATGTCAGACGACTCTATCCCTACATGGAGAAGAATGTATATGATATACTGAGAGAAACCGGCTATTTACACATTCAAGCCACTAAACCGGACACAGCAGGTAGGCTTGACACAGCAGCTTGGCACATATTATAAAATGCTGATGTGTCATGTCAAATTAACACTTAATTGAGCACTTCATTTATCTAAAAATATATCTTTTTTGTGCATTTTGTCATTCCTGCAGGTTGTGGACTGAATGACTCTCCAGTCGGATTGGCTGCATATATCTTGGAGAAATTCTCCTCCTGGACAGACTTGGGAAACAGAGACTTGGAGGATGGAGGTTTGGAGAGGTAAAGAGAGTTTAATCACATACAGGTGCAATTATTTTTGCACAGATATAAATAAACACTACCATTTTTTTTATGTTTTTGAAAGAAATCTTTTATGTTCATAAAGGCTGCATTAATTTGATTTTATTTATTTGAAGTACAGTAGAAAAACAATAATATTATGAAAGATTATAATTTAAAATAACTGTTTTCCATTTAAATGATTTATTCCTGTGATGGAAAAGCTGAATTTTCAGCATCAATACGGCAGTCTTCATTGTCAGATGATCCTTAAGATATCATTCGTATATGCTGGTTTGGTGCTCAAGATTTTTTTTCTCTTATTGTATCGTTGATAATGGTGGTTGTAGTTGAATATATTTTTGTAAAAATCTATAATATTTTTTAGGATTCTTTGATTAAAAGAAAGTTAAAAGAAAAGCATTCTTTTGAGATACAACTGCTTTTGTAACATGTCTAATAATTTTAATATCAATTATAATAAATCATATCAATAATAGATACATTTATAATATATGTAAGATAAATAATACATTTTGATAAATTTAAGATATCTATTCATTTTTGAACACGGATGAATACATTCTAAAAAATCAAAGGGTCTAGTTTGATTTGAATTAATTTTTTTTGTTCCATTGTAGGAAGTTCAGTCTAGACGATCTCCTTACAAATGTCATGATCTACTGGACCACATGTTCCATCATTCCCTCAATGCGTTTCTACAAAGAGAACCTGAAGAAAGACTTCAAGACAAGGGTGGACAGAGTGTAAGTTTCAAAAAATTTGTAGTGATCTGAAGTGAATACTCATCATAAAAGGATTGTCAAAATGAACATGATTAACATGCTTTAACATGATTTTCAACATATATTTTAAAAAATAATTCTTTGCAGCATATCCCAAAAAAGGCTAAATTGTTTTCCTCCCTTTCTCTGAAAGGACAAGTGTGTTTGTGCCCACTGGCCTGGCTGCCTTTCCCGATGAGTTACTCCACTGTCCTAGAGCCTGGGCCAGCTCACGGTTTGCAGATGTGCTTTCTTTCACCTACATGAGCCGAGGGGGACACTTCGCTGCCTTCGAAGAACCCCAGCTTCTGGCTAATGACATCATTCAGTTTGTGGAGAAAGTGGAGAAAAAAATCCACAAATAACAGCTTTATTCCAATATCTTAAGAAAATGCACTGCTCTGGGCTCAGTTTACAAAAAGCAGTGCATGCTTAAGCTGATAGTAGAACAATTTGCCACCAATGGTATCTACGATCAACATAGGCTTACTATGCTTTGGGGAAAAAGCAGCACTGATTGTTTCCATTTAGTGTTAGAAATACAAGGTTTTTCAATGTACCAAATGAGGTTATATAATGATGTTCTGTTCAATATAATTTAGACTTTTTTTTTTTTGCCTGATGTCTTGTGCATAAAACTATGTACTCTTTTTTTTATTTTTTACTTTGTGCTATATTAAAGTCTGCAAAGTTTCAAAAGCTCACCTCTGCTTGTTAAAGAGAAACCTAGTTTCATGGAATATTACAATATACACTACAATCATTACAGTATCATTTCAATTAGTTTAATGAACTCTGACCTTAAGATTGAATGTTCTTTTTAAGTGAATGGAAATGCTAATAAATGCAAATAAAAGCAGTAAAGTAAAATGTTAAAATTGCATTATTTTCATTAAAATATATAATGGCAGACTTGAAGAGCCCTTAAACACAATTCATTGTTAAGTGAACTAAAATTGTTTACATTACTCAGTTTACAAAAGCTACTTAGCAGATGGTTTTAATTCATTGTGACTTAAAGAAAATGATACAAATGGTCTTAGAGTAGCAGCTCAGATTATAAAACAACAGTAAAATAATGTAAACATGGCATAAATAATCTGCAGTTATAAAACATTCAAGTTCAAACAGAATTTCTGAATAAAGCATATTTAAAAAAAACCCAAAAGCTCATTATTTTTTTTTGGCCAGTCATACAATGATCCCTGAGAATGGAGTGAATTGTATTCCAACATCCCCTGAAATCTGTTACTGTTTATTCCCTCATCATTTACAGAATCCTTTCACAGTGACAGGGACCTGAAACCATATATAGTCCTCCATGTCTCTCTTACTTTTTTGTAGTTCCCCGGCAAGTGACAAATCACTGGCTATAGAGATGACTTGCCTTTTCACTTTTGTGGGAAATTTAAAATCTACTTTGGGTTTAAACCCAGTCACGCCACAATCCCGGTGCCCCAGAGCCATGACTGTGGTGGTCATGAGACGCACAGACTTGGCATCCGACAACAGGTCGGCCACAAATAGCGTCCGGAAAAGCTGTCTTAGACAGCTTGAGGTCCTTAAGCTTTTTTCACCGGCTTCAACAGCCAATGCTTCCATGTTGACCTCATACAGCTCAGTGGGAAGGATGGTAGATCCACCCAGAAGAAAAAGCACACAGGGAACATGGCTAAGAGAAAATAGGGCCTCAAGGTGAGCCAGCACCTCATCCAACTCCTGCAACATCCGCTGGCAACGACGCCAGTCCAAGCCCCCTGATGTCTTTGCGGACCGTCGGTTCACCGTGTCCTCCGTCTGTGAAAAAGAAAGCAGTTATCATCCCAGATACAAACTACAATTCAATTCAAACACACATTAAGCCTTCTGTAATACCTGAGTGGTATTATGCTGCTGTTTCTGTAGGAACACCATTTGGTCATATGTCATTGGCATCTGTTGCCGCTGGTAAAGGACACACTTCAGAAGCTCGCAAACTAATCTACAGCAACCATCCTGGGTGATGTGCCCGGGGAAGACGACATTCACTCGTCCTTCCTCTCTCGCTCTCCTGAATATTTCCTCATCATCAATATGGTGTGCAGATATTTCACTAGATTCCCCCTGACTGCCAGAAGAACTGGCCAAAGCATTTGTCTGCTGGCAACCTTGAAATGAGACATTTACATGACACTATTAACTTGATAACTGAAAAGAAAATTAGCAGAATAAAAAAAAAAAAAATCTGAGATTTGATCTGTTTAGCCTGAGGCGAAGACTAGAATAGACAGATATATGGGTCAATGATGCGACACATTTTAATTTTGTCCAAATCAAATAATTTGATATAAAAAACATAATATAACATATCAATAAAATGTGTAATGTGTTTTTGTGCGTTTTTTAAAATTATTTGTAATCCTCTTATTATTTATAACTCCCTCATATTTACAGATATTTAACTAACTGGTGTTTGATTTTCTATCACAGTTAGTTTTGTGAAGCATAGCTAGACAGGAATGGAACCGTTTATCACCACTTACCTAACGTTACATCATGATCGTCACCTCTATGCTTAGTTTTTGCATGTGTGGAGATATTTCTGTTCTCTTTGTCCTCTGATGGTTTAAAGGGCTCCACGCAAACCCTGTCTCTCTCAATCTCACCAATGTTGTCCAGCAGGCACACATTTTCCACCTGAGAATGAGGTGAGGATTCAGGATCATCGACATGGCACAAAATGTTCCTTTCCGTTTCTTCGTCAGATGAAACCTTTGTTTGTTCTTCGAGAGATGTGCATTGATTGGTGTGAATAAGTTTCTCATTGTAGCTGTAGTTAGAAGTTTCGTTGGTGCTGCTCTGTTTGGTGACAGTCATGTTTGCACACTCAACCTCTCTCGTCCTCGACCCCTCTTCCATTTTTGAAAATTTGAATTTACCCACTGCAGGACGGCATCATGGGAAACACGGAAACCGGAAATCACGAGAAAGCAGATAAGAGTCTCATTCCTTTTTATCACAATTTTTATTTCACGTTTTTATATTAAAAAAGTGAGCGGTTAAAATATTCGTAGCAAATAAAAATCAGATCAATTCATTTTATTTTATTTTTTTACCTGTACCTTTTTTTTTCCTTTCGGGTTTTAAAGAAGCGGTTAATTGACGCCATCTGCAGGTTGACTTTTTCACTGTCAGGACTAGTAGACTATAAAAAGGTCAGCACCGTCAGCACCATTCGGTTCTTGGCCATTCTTTTCTAATTGCTATTATGTTATTGCAGGATTGATGGTAATTTGACAGCATTGGAGGTCTTTGTGCATCTAGAAACATTCCGTACACTAGCCAGAAGGCATGGAGACTTCTATAGACCATTTCACAAGATGTAAACAACACTGGTCCAGAAGCACTTCCTGTTTCAGTTTGTAACTGTTTTCTTTATTTCACATGTAAAGAAAACATCTTAAAGATGTTTGTTTAACTTTTTGATTCAGTTTTAAATGTTCTGTTGGTTGTATTTTATCCCAGCTTTTATGTAGTGTTAAAAAACTGAAACAGGAAGTGCTTCTGGACCAGTGTTGTTTACATCTTGTGAAATGGTCTATAGAGACATGGATAACATTCGGGACTTTATAGACTTTTACTGTTTTAAGTGCCCAACGTCTTGTCGAATAAATGCTTTTATCAATTAAATATTTACAGAAAATATGTTTGTTGTGTGTATTTTTGGAATAAGCTAATGTAATTTTTTTTTTAACATTTTTTTTTTTAATTTTAGGAACTCATTTCCAAGTGTGCACATCGTTCATTAATTCTTCAAAGCAACAGATTCTGAATGTTTCCAAAAGAATAATTAAATCTAAAGTCATCCTCCTTATGAGAACAGATCAATGTGTCTCATTGTATGTAGGTTAAAGGCATTTGTACCAAAACCACAAACCGATTGCTGCAACGTCACTTTCACAAAAAGTAAATCACCAATATCATTTGATCCATCGTTTGCATTACTAAATAGAGCTAGAACCTAAATTAGATAGATCCAAAATAATATTTCATCGTGTGCAGTGGAAGCAAGAACAATTGAACCTCTGTACAAATGTTACAAAATATGTTAGCATGGATTTCAAAAGTTATAATTAAAGTTAGATTGCAAGTAAGTTAGAGAGTGTAACTTACTAGTCGCTAAACAGAAATTGCGTTCGCCAGAGGTAACCATAGCAACAGTATATTCCATGGCAATTTGTGTCATTTTGGATAGATGGATGATAGAATATTTTATGTCAAATCTAAGGAAAAAGTCAGTCAATAAAGTTGCACATCACTATACCACTGTATTAAATATGTGCAAGTGGAAGATCCCGCATTACTACCACGCACGGCGCTCTTTTAAAGCTCTTTTACTCGCTCCCCACGGTTGCTACCCTACCAGCCCTACAACGCTTTGACGCTCAACCTAGCGCACGTCAAGCGTATGCGCATTTTATCTGACTGCCGCATGAAACAATCCAACCAAAACACCACTTCCGCGTACGACTCGACCAATCACCGAGCGCCGTTTTGTACGCAGCCTCCACGGGCAGCCTTAAGATAGGTTGCGTCACCGCACACAGTCTCCCCACCAAGTACAATTTGACAGTTTCTCAGGTGAGGAGTCACGCCACCGGAGCTCTTTTACTTTCTCTCGAGTTTCAGCGCGCAAATCACTGTGAGCCTGGGGTTGTTTAACTCAAAAAGCTTTTACCAGAAGCCCTCACACCACGGCACCATGAGCAAAAAGAAAAAGGAGTGGAGAGCGGAGAAAGGTAAGGCTCTTTTGGACTCTGGTCGCGTCTCTTCCGTTTAAAGACAGGATAAGATACGGTAGTGTCAGTCTGGGGTTTGACATCCACCGGGTTCAACATGCGGTTACGTCACGTACGTGGCGGGAGAAATGCCTTCATTTAGACGCTCTGCCTCTTGAATCAACAGCATGGGTACAGACGCACACCTTCAGGTGCAGGTGGAGCGTCAGTACACGATGCTGTGATCAAGGCCCTGATATATTCAACGTTAAATTATGTTTACATGCAAACAAAATATATGAATTAGTTTTTAGTCATTTTAAAATGAGCTGACACGTGTGTTTGTTTGGTGCAGCCAGTGAAACACCGAATGATCAAACATTTCCATGAACCTTTGTATCATATGACTTACTCTGTGTGGTGTGAACCTGTAACCGGTAAATCCCTGTTTACTGTAAATCAGTTTGTATATTTGCACTAGCTAAATTACTAATTAGAAGGGCTGTTAATGGATTAAAAGTTCAGTAAGATGAATATCTTGCGTTCTGCAGTGGCTCAGTCCTGGTTTTGTTTAGTGCCTTTGTTTTGATAGTTTACTTTCCAAACACTCCAAACTTTACAAACAAAACCTCTGTTTTTGTTACAGAAAAAAGCATTAAGGATAAACAATAAGATAGGCTACAGAGAACACACCAACTGTTTATTTGTAAATTCTGGACTTCTAAAATTCAAAGATTTGGTGGATTTGAAGATTTTGATTTGTATGTGGAAAGCAAAGCAGAGACATCAGGCTATGGATTTACAAAATTTATTCGCTGTCGTATCAGACGAGGATAGCCATAGAAGGCAATATCATTTCAAAACTCCTGCACGTACTACACAAAAACAGATGTGTTTGTCTATTTACGGAGTTAAACTTTGAAACACCTTGGACTACAAACTGAAGTGTTGCAAAAATGTGTGCAAATTGAAGAATTTGTATAAGAAAAAAAATACCGGAATGTTACAAGGAAAATGAAGATAATTACGTGTATAAACAGGTATTACTGAAAATGTTTGGTGATTGAGAGGTGAGGATTGGGGTTGATTCATTCATTTATAAAGCAGCTGTTTTTTGTCTTCTGTGTTTCTTTTACTGTGCACAAATAGGGACAGGTATTACAAGATTTTTTTCTTCTTCCTGTTCCTTTTTTTCGTTCATGGAAATAAAGTAATATTTTGTAAAACGGCATGAACGAATAAATAAATAAACAAACATTAGTTGGTTCAGTTATGATAAACCAATATTGGAGCTGCTGAACTATACTTGGAGGTTGTCTGCTGTTCTGTATGGTTCTATGCCATTTTAAAACAATCATATTTTAGCTTGATTTGATGTGAAAACCTTAATGTTTTTGTTATATCGGAGACACTTTATCATTATCATTAGATAATGACATCTTAAGTGCATAATCACTCCTATGTTGACATAAAAATCACCCACAGTTGAACCTAATGTTCATGACAACAGTGTTATGTCCTATGAAGGCGTGTAAAACATTAGGTTGACCCTGGAATTACTTTACACACATTATCGGTCTGTTATCGTGAATCAAATGCTTAATAATAATATCAATTATTTATGATAAGAGCTGTTGACTTGTGGCCTAGTGTAATAAAGTGTGCAGTAAATGGACATCAAATGTTTTCTTTATAATATCTTTTTTTTTGCTGATTTGATTTAACGAATCAGCGCTGTTGTCTTTTGTAGTATTTTAAAATATTACATTGTGTATACACATTGTGCTCATAAAGGAGCCCTTGAGAAAGTGATCTCATTTGTGTAGCAATAGGGAGTGCAGAAAGATAAAAACAGAAAAAAATAAATAAATTAATGAAGATGGTTGAAAAGGCAGATGTAGGGGGCAGTGAGCATGAAAAATCAGTAGTGTCGGCAGGGGCACTTTGGAGCTGGTTTATAACTGGAATACCAAGCTAAAGTTTCATTGTGTCTTAAAAGCGAGACATTTTTATTCTGGGAGGGTTTTAGAGCTTGTTATATTTTATGTTTTTGTTAACTTATTCTCACCACATAATACATAGTAAAGCCATTACAATAAAAAAAACTATGTTTTTATTTTTATTTTAATTTATATGTAATACAGAATTATGGAAAGTATATTTGCTGCTGCAATTTTTTTTCTGTCCATTCTACGAAAAAACCCTTAACAAAAAGTGTTATTTTGTGAAGGAAAGGTCGCATTAAAGCTGGAGTCCGTAGTTTTTTTTTTTTTTTTTTTTTAGGTTAAAAATGATCCAAAATACATTTTTGAGAAAATTCATAACCAGCCTGTGTTCTAAAAGATCTGCTTGCCTTAGCTTGATTCAAAATGGTTGTAATTCTGTTTTTAATTCCAGTGGTACTGGTAGATTTCCGCGGGAGAATCGAGCATGCCATTACGTCCCATCTGTACACTCACATCTGTACACATAAAGGAATAGTCTCGGCTAGTAAACCATGAGTGTGAGGATGTTTGAGGTGAAGATTTATAGCCTTTTCTCACAGCACTTGGTATAATTAAACTTATCAATTTGATAGTGAATCCAGAAAGTTTCAAACGACAATCACCAGTGACAACGGATTCACCCGCTGTAAAAGAGGCTACATAAAAAAAGAGACTGCAACTGGCCCATGTGGAAATGAAGATAATATCGGAAGAACATGACATGTGGTCACACAATGCTGACAAAGAGAACAAAATATAATTTGCACGGTTTTGCGTGATATGATAACTTTCTAACGATTGTTAGATTTAATCGGCACGATTTACTGCAGTGTCAGAACCAGAACAAAAGTGGATGTTTCTTACTAGTTCAGATTACATTGTCTGGTGAAAATTCTTATGTTGGTCATACTTCCAAAAAGAATAATCTGTATCCACACCGACATGGTGACTGACAGCTGCACACTCTCCTCAAACATTGTGTTCATCCACGCCGTGCCGTGTCGAAATACAACTCGCGTTAAGTTGATAATTCCGTGAATGACTGCAACTGCAGATTTCGAACAGAGATGGCGACAAAAAGGAAAAACGCCAGACTGCAGGTTTAACTGGAGAAACAAAAGTGAAACTGAAATTGTAGGAACCAACTGTGTAAGCTTTAGTCTAATGCTAAACTAGTTAATGAAACATGACTTTATTACAATGAAAGGCACATAAATATTTGGGAATTATTTTTTTTAATCACGTTGTCCATGAATGCTAGATAGAACTGATCACACACGGTCTGGTTGCATGTCAGGCCTGCAGCTGTATGCTGAGCAGTGTACCCTCATTAGCCTGTCTCTGCTTTCTCACACATACTTACATGGCTGCCACAATTACCACACCAGAGTACCACTCTGACACAATGCACAGAGCTAGTTGCAGATGTTCCTTTATTAATCCCTCTGATTCAAACTGATTAGCTTTGCTTCACAAGACATGCTCTTGTCTGTATACTGTGACTGTATTGTTTCTTCTGTTCCACAGAGCGCTTACTTAATCTTGGACTAGAGGACAGGCGCAAAGAATATCGGGGAAACTATGTGACGTTGGACAAGATACCCACCTGGGCAAATCATGACAATAATACAGGTAAATACCAAAGCCTTTCCGATTTCCTGTTTTTCGACCAATAGCAGACAGGTGGAGTGCTTTGAAAAGTTGTTTAAAAATGATTTGCTGGTCTGTTTGACCCCGTTTACACCTGGTATTAAAATGCGATCTGTATCCAGATAAGTTATCCGGATAATAAAAAACGCATGTTAATGCAAGGTGTAAACGCGTTGTGATCGGATCGTGATCGGATCTGCCTGACCACATCTGGAGGTAGTCTGGCTCGCATTGTGTCCGGATCTTTACTAGGTGTAAACGCAATCTGGTTGTTGAAACCACATATGTATATTTTACTCCTCCCAAAAATGCTAAAAAATAAACGAGTGAGAGCGTGTTATATAGGCTATATAGCCTAGTCAGATGCGACACGCATCACCGCAGATGAGCAGCAGAGCGTCTATTCAACGTGCAAACATCGCAAATAAAAGTGAAAGTAAGTCACAGACGCAGTTAACACATCTTCAAGTAAAGAAACGAAATTATCTTACCAGGCCTGTTGCCACTCTCTCTTATTGATGTCTCTGATTTGGAAATTAGCTGATGATCAATAAAATGCCGCTCAGATCTGTTGCTTTTGGTGGCGTGCAATCCATTAAATCTGCATATAACGCAGGAGGTGAAGATCGGATTTATATCCGTTTTGCAAAAACACATTTATGTGGCCAGGTGTAAATGGAATCAGTACTTATTATCCGGATAACTTATCTGGATACAGATCGCATTTTAATACCAGGTGTAAATGGGGTCTTTGATGCTCGTGGATTACACTCTTTACCCTCAAGTAGCCCACAAGCTTTTACAATAGTGAATTGTATACCATTAATGTTTGGGATCAGTTGAGTGTTTTTAAAAAATTTTTTACTTTTTTTTTAGACTAATGCCAGAATCCTGAAAATTATTATGTTGGTCATACTTCCAAAAAAATAATCTGATATTCTGAATGCCAGCATCCACTCCGGCGTGGTGACTGACAGCCGCACACTCTCCTCAAACATTGTGTTCATCCACGCTGTGCCGTGTCGAGGGTGTCAAAGTACAACTCGCGTAAAGTTGATAATTTTGCAAATGACTGCAATTGCAGATTTCGAACAGTGATGGTGACAAAGAGGAAAAATGCAGGTTTAAAGTAGAAAAATGTTATTTCAAATTATATTATTTCACAATATTAATGTTTTTGTGTTTTGGTCAACTATGTGCAGCCTTATTGGTTAACATAAGGGACTTGTTTCAAAAACATTAAAACAAATCTTTTGAATGATAGTGTATGTCTTGGTGACTAACTTTAAAGCTCTTTTATAGTATTGAAGGTACGCAGTCATTCTGGAAGAAGGTACTGGTTGTTTCATGTCTGTCTTTGCCAGCAGACATCATAGTCACTCTGCATGCAAGTGACTTGCTGCCATTTTAAAAAGAAAAGGACACATGGATCAGTGTGACCCTGACAGCTCCGATATCATGGCTTATTTATGGACGAACCTTCCAAAAGTTTGGAAAGGTGTCAGCCGCCGTCCCTTTCATATCCTTTGTTTGTGCAGGATTTCTAGTGCTAAGATAGTTGAGCTACCCTGACCTAAGCTTATTTTTTTCCCATAGATTTATTTGATGGTTTACCAAACTGAACAGAAAGACATGATTGTGTTAAAGTTTTTCAATGTAGTTTAAATGCTGTTATGTCCCCTGTCCCCCATTTATTTGATCACTAAAACTACTTGCAGAAGTCTTAGAATATCAAACATCTGAGGCTATAGTTTTCTGTTTTAAGACCAGAGTTCTGTTGCATAAAACGACTTAAAGAGACTTAAAGGGACAGTCCACCCTAAAATTAAAATTGTCATCATTTACTCATCTTGGTGTTCTAATGCCGTATGCCCTTTCTTTAATGCGCCACAAAAAGGAGAAAAAATGTCAGCTGCTCACGCTTGTCCATATAATGGCAGTGAATAGTGGCTAGCATCAAACTTTTGAAAAAAGACACAAAACTATCACAAAATGATCCCATACTGTATGTTCCAAGTGTTCTGGTGGTATACAATGGGGTTTGGTGAAAAGCAAAGTGAAATATAATGTCTTAATGGAGTTCTTGACCTTGGCTGTTGGGCTTTAGAGTTCACGCAAACTTAATTTTCATTTTAGGGTAAACTATCCCTTTAGCATAATGGCTGTGTTTATGCAACTGGCCCCAGAAGATCAGAAATAGTTTTAAAAGGGATTGAAAAAAACATTGTAATTACTTACCCTCACTTCTAAACCTAACTAGTTTTATCAACCAACAGATTCACCAGTCTCAAAAGTGATTTTTTCACAAATTTGATATTGTACGTCTCATAAATGCAGCATGGGTTTCAGTGAATGGTGACATACACATATGCACAAGATACCGTTGACTTCAGAAGACTTATTATATGTAAATATTTTATATATGAATAACTCATTTTCTTAAATGTATAAATGCATGTGTGTGTATTTATATTTATATATACAAAATGATTATACACAGCACACACAAATATATTATGTAAACACAAACTTTTATTTTGGATGCGATTAATCGCAATTAATCATAAAACAGGAGAGTATGAATTGCTTGTTTTTGCTGAGGCACAGTGGGAAACCAGATTCATACAAAGTCAGACAAAGTGCAGCGCAAACACAGTATTTTTAGTACTTACACATATTTATAAAAGTTAGTACTTATTTAGTACTTGAATATGGCCAGTGTTCAAAGACTTGAATATACTCATTCTTGAAATGTAATGTTATTTGTTTTCTCACGTAATGTTCTAGAATTGACACAGAAAGTGCTTGCTAATTAATTTAATGAGACAGGGACGCATGTAGGCACAGTACCTGTATGAATGTGATCCAGAATAGATCATGATTCCAGCCAATCCAGTGTAAGGGATGGCTCAGAGATCCTGGGTTTGATCTGGGCCTGAGAGTGAGTTCCTCATTTGATGCATTGTAAGTTAAATTTATACAGGATTGTTGTGATAAAATGGACTCAGGTTTGAATTGGTCATTTGTTGTATACATTTTTATTGTTTCTTTTAAAACAATGCCGAGTTTTCTCTCTCTTTTAGATTTTGACATTATTATTTTACTCAAAGAAAAATGTATGCTGCTCATGTTCTTGTGAAATAAAGTATATTTTATATAAAAATGCCCATACGTTTATTTTTTTATTTTTTTATTAAACAATCAAAATCATATTACAAATACATATATTCAATATCAAAACAATTTAAATTTTTTATAAACGCAATAAATATATAAATAGAACATAAAATATCACAAAATATAAAAACTGAGGTCTAATCAGTAATCAGTTATCAAATTGTGTATAATTTTGAAACCCTCCAATGCTTGTTTTTATATCTTTCAAAACATAATTCAAACGCTCTGCCGATGTTGATCCTTGTTTTCATCCGATTGATTCACGTTTGGCCTGACGAGCTTCAGCAGATACATTTTTGTTTTGTTTTTTATATATTTATGTGGAGTTTGTGTTGGAGTATGTGTTGGAGTAAACGCAGGGCGTTTTTGGGTGTTCTCAGACTCCATGTCGTCAGCTGTAGTCCCGTCACATAGACTGTAAAAAGGAGAGACAGAGGCTCGGGAGCGCGCATGCACGTCATATCCGATGGATTTCGCAGAAAATCCGACCCGGAGACTTCACGTAGAAATAGGAATACTGGCCTTCAGAGGGAATAGCAAAACCCGACAAGTCGATCATTGTAATGTGTGATTACAACCCCTTCACACACAGGCAATAAAAAAGGAATCATTTTAGTTGAAAAGTTCCATATAGGACCTTTAACATATTTGTGCAGTTTTAAATCCATTCTGTAGAATTCTATCACTTTTAGTGTAAAATGATCTGTAAAAATCATCAGATTCTGTGTGGGCCTATTATTTCTAAAAAAGTGCTTTTAAATAAAGGATGGTTTAAAAGAAGTAGAAATACAATAGTCCTCTGGCCATTTTCATCTTTAGTTCTGTAGTGATGTCAGAAAATACTAAATTAAACACTTCTGTTGACTTGGAGGAGGTTTGTTCCTCACACATCCGGTGTGTGCTCCACCAAATGGCTAGCTATGCCCTGTGCCAGCAGACCTGGAGATGAACTGACAGGAGCAGATCTGGCCCTTTCACATTAGAGGCGGATATTTTCCCTGGCTCTACTGATCTAAATGGACAGTCTGTAGGATGTGCTATAGGTAATTTTTCAAATAAGCGTAATGAATACTTCTTTTAGCTTGCAGATGTTAATGTTTTTTTGTATGTCATTGGTCTGCAGCCAATGGAGCTGACGGACTGGCCAATGCCAGCAGTTTGAGGCCCCGTCCACACTACAGTATTTTCGTTTAAAAACGGAGACTTTTTGCTATGTTTGCACCTCCCGTCCAGACTAAAACAGGAAAAACGAAGACCTTAAACGGAGAAGTTTAGAAACACTGCAGCTCCGTTTTGCGTTTTGAATCTCCGGAGGGCGTTTTAGTGTAGACGGGACAAAACGGAGGACTTTAGAAACGATGACGCAGAGGCTCACGCTCTATGATTGGGTGTCATCAGTCATGACGTGTCCTTCCATGATTCGTCAGCCACCGCTTACACCGGCACGTGCATGCCCAGTGTTGGTGAATGGTCATGTTATCTGCTTTTTCAGTTGTTTTAATGTGGACTGAGATCAATTCTAATACGCAGACAAAATGCTGGTGTGGACTGAGATCGTATTCGTTTTACTTCTTCGTTTTTAAATAACGCAGTAGTGTGGACGGGGCCTGAGACCTGATGGGTTGGACGCTCTATTCGTTTGATTATTATTTGTTCTGTTAATAGTGTTATGCCAGCGCTTTAACCAACTACACTGTAAAAAAAATATTGTTGGTTTAACTTGAAAAATTAAGTAACCCGGTTGCCTTAAAATTTTAAGTTGATTGAAATGGAAATTGAGTTGATTGAACTGGAGTTAATACAATGAAGGAGATTGATTTAATCATCAGAAACTTAAAATAATATATATATACACACACAAAATAATTATACACAGTGCACACACATATATTACGTAAACACAAACTTTTGTGATTCGATTAATCGCGATTAATCGTTTGACAGCCCTAATAATAAGTTATCTGAACTAAATAAATGATTTAAGTTGATTTGACAAAAGAAAAAATGTTGTGATAATAACAAATCTTGATATTTTTTTTTCTGATTTTGGGATGCAAATTATCGATAAATTCATTAATCGTTTGTTGATCGACCTTATCGATCAATTAATGATTAACTGATAAGTGGCTATTTTCCTGAGAATGTAAATGCCTCACGGTATCAATAGTGGCTTTAACATAAAAAGCTAAAAAATTTTAAAAACATAAAAATTGCTTATATACTGAATATAAATGCATGTTATATTGCTCAATTGATGTTTTATTGTAACACTTGGGATATGGTACAGATAATGGCATTTATGTAGTTTAACAAAATAAATTATGCACAGAAAATTTAAATGCATAAAAAAATAATTGTGCACTGGGTCACCTGTTGCATGTGAAACATTAAGCAACATAAAATACGTTTTAAATAAAAATCAATATGGGTAGGCTAAAATCATATTTGATTGCAGAGCGCCGTAGTTCAGGCAACTGTTACCCCTCGCTCGCTCGCTTTCTCTCTCCCTCATGGAACACCACGGCACAAATCTGTCCAACACAGCGCCGCTGGTAATGTTGATCCATCTTTAAAAAAAGTTAGCCAGTATGCAAGAAGCACGCTGTATATAGCTGGTAGTCCACTCCGTTTTGACCGCCTAATGTTTGGTTTCTTTTTTGCCGCCTCAAGTTTGTGTCAGGCCTCTCATATGAGAATCTCGTCACATTTGCAATGTTCAATTAGCAATGTTCACCTATGTGTGGCCTGGTTGTCAATCTTCACTGATTATATATTCCATCAGTGAGAGTGTGAAGATTAAACTAACTGAGCAATAGCACAGCTGTATATTGGGAGACATCAAAATTCAAAAGAGGACAAATTGTTGGTGCGCGTCTCTGGTTCATCTGTGCCCAGGTGTGTCAAAAGCTGTGGTGTCCATGGGTAATTTCGGCATACCACCAAGAAGGATGAACCGCATCCAGCAGGAGTAAATGTTGATGAAAGAGGAAGCTGTCTCGAACGGATGTCCAAGTACTAACCCAGATTGTATCCAAAAAAACACAGCTGCCCAACTCACCGCTGAATTAAATATGCACCTCAATTCCCCTTTTCAGTACTTTTAAGAGCAAGTAGTCAAAATCTGCATGATTAGGGACTCTAGTATTTAATGAGCTTGAAACACGGACAACTTTACGTGTGACGATTTTATTAACTAGACTAAACGCTTAAACTACTTTAACATACACATGCATACAGTTTAGGGAAAGAGAGCTGAAGCAGAATACAGGAAAGCAAGAAGTTATTAGCCTAGCTAATGTCAGACCCTGGGAACCACATGTTAATTTTCTCGTATTCGAGGCCTGGTTTACGGATGTCCTGGTTTACGGTGTCATCATAGACCATTGTTGGGAGAGTGAGTTTGCTGGATTATTCATTAAATATAATGAATAATTTGTGTGTGTCTGATTGGTCCAGATGCCACAGTGCCAATGCCAAATGTCATTTTCACTGGTGCCAACAGTAGAAATCTTGGGCTGTGAAACATAATTGATGAGTCCACCCTCAATTCAATTCAATTTACATTTGTTGTTGTATATAGCGTATATTGCTGTATTCACAATACATATCCTTTCAAAGCAGCTTTACAGAAAATCCATGTCTATTACAATACAGATTATAGTGATCTGTTATCAATGTGTTAATTTACAGAAGAAACAATGAGCCTCATTAAAGTAATAAATACAAGTTGTGAACATAATAATTACAATACATAGAAAATGTAGCATTGGTGCATGTTAATTTGGTGTCTGATCTGAAGTCCTCGCAGCAGTTGGTGCTGTCTCTTCACAAGTGTTGGCCATCTGAAATCTTCATGAGATGCTGGATCCAAACTGGAGCTGACGTACCCTCTAGTTACCTCAGGTCGGGCATTCCGAGATAAAACAGAAAAGCAAATGAAGAGTAATTAGTATAGTTGTGGTTCATAACATTAAGCAAATATAATCATATGCATTTGATCTGATCTAACTGATCTAAAGGTTATGAGATTTATTATGCGAATGCTTGGCTGAAGAGATGTGTCTTTAGTCTATATTTAATCTGGGAGAGTGAGTTTGAGCCCCGAACATTATCAGAAAGACTATCCATCACTGTCTTTCCCATGTCCGTGGGAGTCAAAGAGTGCAGCCCCCAACAGCCCCACTGTAAAAAAAATATTTTCAAGATTTGTTATCACAACATATTTTCTTTTGTCAAATCAACTTTATAATAATTTATTTAGTTGAGAACTTATTATTTTGAGTTTCTGATGATTAAATTAATCGCCTTCATTGTATTAACTCACTTTTTCCAGTTCAATCAACTTAAAAGACAACCCAGGTTACTTACTTTAAGTTAAACCAACAATATTTTTTTACAGTGTAGTAATCACAACCTTTTTTTCTTTTGTCAAATCAACTTAAATCATTTATTTAGTTCAGATAACATATAACTTTGAGTTTCTGATGATTAATCTCCTTCATACAGATTTAATGAACCAAATTCCAGTGAAATATCTTTACAATCCCCTATGATGTCTTTACATCCTTCATTATGCGTGTTTTCTGAGTACCAATTTCTCTGTTGATGATGAATTAATGATGTGTAACATCATCTCAAATATGCAATTGAGTTTAGAGTTCCATTGTGTCGCTTTCATTTGATTATGTAAAAACAATTATGTTCATGAAGGCCAAAATTAGAAAAAATGGATGGTACGAGCCCATTACCAAGTTAAAAAGAAAAAGTGATATAAAGTCATGGTATAGCATTAATGTTTTTTTTTTTTTTTTGTGACTGGGTATGTTTAGGCATAAAGTCATCATTAAAAAAAAATCAAAAAAAAATCAAACAATATGGATCATAAGATTCCATATCTCAGTTACTTGCGGAGAAGGGAAGGCGACCTGTTCACACTTGCATGCCTTTTTCTTTCTTTAGACATTTTAAGAAAGAAATTATTTAACTGTTGAGAGTATGTTGACAGTCTGTGTAGTAATTTTAGTTGAATAGCTGAGCTCCTGAAAATCAGTAATGAAGGCTGTGAATGAATGCCAATGAATGGCTTTGACGGTTACGGATTTGAAAAACAAAAGCAGGAATAAAGAACCCTAAACTCTAACAAAAAGAACCATTTCAGCATATGAAAACATTTGTGATGCTTAATATTATTGAGGAAACTTATGCAGTAGATGGGCACAATTGATATTAAACAAATCAGTAAAATTTGTCCAAATGTTCTGTAGTTAGAAAGTTTTGCACTGAAGATACCTGTTCCTAAAAGGAGAGGTTTTTATTTTCCTGTCTGCAGAAAGTTCAACCCCACATGTCAGAGTACATTCACCCACCAGGCCATGTCTCTGACCAAGTCTATTTGTTTTTGACCAGTGGCCAGAAGGGTCTTCTTAGTTTATATCATGTAGTCCATCTTTCATAACTTTAGTTTGAGTGATTACAGATTGAATATTGGTCAGTAAAGTGTTGGTAAGACCTTGTTCTGATCAATATCGAGAGTCAACATGCAGTTGAAATGGCAGCTCTTTTGTAAGTTAACTTTACTCTATTGTTACCTTACAGCTACTGAGGAAGAAGAACATCAGTCTTTCTCCTTGGCTGACAAAGTGACTCTCTACAAAGGTGACATCACCATCCTGGAGGTTGATGCCATAGTGAATGCTGGTGAGTTTGCTGATTCTGATCAATTCTCACAGTTTTATTACATTAGCAAGGCTGTTAGTGCACAATTATTGCACTGATTTTTATTTCAGTGTTTGCTTTAGTTGAGTGGTCTGCATAGTCTTTGATGCACTTTGCATTTGTTGTCCTCGACTGACCTCTAGTGTCTATAAGTGGTACAGGCACCTTTTCTCCACAGTGGACTCTCCGGTTTATAACAGTTCTGTATTGATTTGCCGTAAATGCTCTTTCACTGGAATGTCACATTTCCTTTTCAGGATGAAACAGGAAACCAAGAAATAAACTTGTAAAAATGAATTTAGTATTATCTGTCCCTCTGGCTTCTTAATTGTCTTGTCGTTTTGCAAAAATCTACTTTGTGCCCATTATTGCCTCTTTATTAAAAATCTATCAGTTTGTTCTGAATAGAAAGGAGCAGTTTTTTATTAGATGTTCTTCAGAAATATGTGTGTTAATTGGGTTATTATGCTGCTGTGAGGGAGCACATGGATGACACTTCCTATTTCCCAGGTTTCCTTGATTTAATGTAAACCTAAATGACAATGTAAGTGCTTACAGGCCTTTAGAGATTATTTAGTATGTATTTTGTGGGAGATTTTCATTGATTAGATGTGTTCACTCAAGATGCTTATGTCAGCATCAGTCATTGAGAGGAATAGTTTAACATTTCCGTCACAGAGAGTGGTTGGAAATAGTGTTGCGGTTTGTCTGAAACCGCTGTCTGTTTGACAAGAGCATCTGTGAAATGTTGTTTTTTTTGTTTTGTTTTGCTAGACCATTGAATCTTAACAAGAAAATGATATTCTTCACAGTTGTATTGTGCTCTTCCTATAACATGTACAAACATGTGTTTGTGAATGATTGAGTTTTTTTGTTTTTCTCAATGTAGTTCAGGCATTATGTAGCCTAATTGAAGTAATAATACATGTGAGCTTTGGCATATTTAGACCAATCTAAACCTTCTGTTGAGTTTACTGCAGTTCTGGGAGCAGAGGAACCTTTTACAGTAGATCGACTATTACTGGATTGTCGCCTATGAGTTTTGCCTCTCCTTTATGTCTATTGATACTACTATCCTAGGATATACAGTCTTCATAGTGTGATGTAGGACAACAGGCTGATATAGCTAAATATGAACCTGTTTTTAATTATAAAGCAATAATATTAATTGTATGCTTAATGTGACACACACACACACACACACACACACATTATCTGACACTTTGCAAGGTAAGTGTTACATTATGTTGTAAACATTTGTCTGAAATATATGAATAATTCAGTATTTTAGGTGTTTGGAACAAAGGGCTATTGTTTTCAGAGGTCTGGGACAGAATCGTGGACCCAGTGGGAAGGCTTTACCTCAGTTTGAATCCTAAAAAGACCCTGTGAGTTTTTGTGGTTATCCCTTGCTTTTAAGACAACTTTCCCCTACTTTCTGCAAGGTTTCAGTAAGGTCAGTCAGCATAGAAAACAGGAAATGAGAGAACGGGCTGTGTGGGATGCTTGTCTAATCTTGCGGTCTGACGCAATCATAGCGATGTGAAACTGCAATAGTAAGCTATAAGAATAATGCGTTCAGTTGCACCGTGGTTGAGCTGCTCTCTGTCCGTATTTCAACAAGTTTTTGTTGCGCATTCTTCACATCTGTGGTTGCATAAAATAATGTGAAACTGTTTTGTAGTGTTTGTGGCATTGAATTAGGAAAGTAATAGGTTTAAAGGCTTCAGAGTATGAGGGAGACGACTTATCATGCAGACGGGTGGCTGTTCATCCATCAAAGGCCAGTAGCTCAGGCCAGGAAAGTAATCACATTATTGCAACCATGCTTTGAAATGATTCTTAAAGCCCCATTTGCTCCAGTGTTTTTGAGTTTAGATTCCTGGAATGATGTTTCCATCTCAAAGCTATAATATGATAAGAACAACCAGAAAGAATATCTGTGATTGCGGGGAATTGTCTTTTTGTTTCCAGCAGTTATGCTGGAAATGGATACAGCATTGTGCTCTTGAGAAAAAGCAGTTGCTGGGGTGTTTTTTTTTTATTTATTTTATTTTTTTGAAAGGGTGGTTTGACTAATTTTTTTTTCTTTGCATGATTGCGTTTATGGGGTGCAATATAACATGTCTTCGTGTTTTTGGTTTTTTAAAAACTCTTATTTTTCATTAATTTCATCTTTATTGTAAGCCGCACTCTCCTCTGAACGACCGGTTGACTTCCTGATTGTATGAAACCACTCCCTGAGAAACAGGCAGTGGGCTCAGATTGGTTAGTTGGGCCGGTGTGTTGTGATTGTCTAAACTGCATGGTGCACGTTTTCCGGAAACTTCACGGCCATTACCTTTACGGGCGAAAATTACATGTGTTCCGGTCAAATGTAAATAATGGTGTCGATACTGCCGTATCAGTTTGCACAGAGAGCTATATTATGATTGTAATTTTCAGGAACATAATCAAACATAAATTGTATCCATTGTTGACGAACTAGCGTCTGTGGGAACCCTGAGCACAGAAGACCTGACAGCTGGGTGAAAATAACACACTTAGGACGGCATGGCTAGCTCTCCACTATAACTCTTCCTCATCGACAAAGCCACAGAAATATGGCCATGTCCCCTTTTTTGCATATTCCGGAGGGAGGGTTGATGTAAATTTATGGGTTAGTTACGTATAAAACACAGGAGGTATCTCGTTGTAGTCCCATTCGAGTCGTTTTTGTAGGCATTAAACTTCCTGATTTTTAAAAGACTGATATCTCTGCTTACTTTGAACTTTCAAGGCAGCAATTTTGCAGATACTTTTCATGCACCACACTTTTGAAAATGAAAGTGAAACTGCAATGGACTAGTTGCACCACAACGGAAATGTAATTTCCGGTTTGTCTGTGGTAGGCTGGAACACTTCCGGTCACTGTCCGTCAATGACACTCGCTTACTTAACCGACCGTTCAGCGTAGTGTAAAAGAAAAACACGAGTCTTTTCGGTATTAAAACAGCAGGTGTTGTACCGAATTCGACTTGCGGACAAATCGCACGCCCCATTCGCGTGCGCGCGCTTCTCATTAATACGCGCTGAAGCGAGTTGAATGCACTTCATTTGCCATATGCGTTTATCGATTGATTTTTTTTTTTCTCACAGCAAGCACCCAGATCCTGCATGAAAGCTTTGCACTTACAAAAATTAACAGACAGTGAACTAGTTTGGATAAAAAATGCAAACAATAAAAAACGCATGGGAGATCGATTCAAACTATAAACTTCGACGGGTAAAGGCAAGCCATAATAAAGCTACAGCCTGTCAAAACACAACATTACTGTTAATTTAACAGAACGTAACTTTTGTGTGCAAAACACGCTGTGGTTCATAGGAAAATAGTGTATTATTCTCCCCATTACACATGTCATTAAAAATAATAACCTTTTTAATGAAGATAGGCTTAGTTTATAAAACACATGTCTGTATTGTATATTGGCTAATATAGACTATAGCCTATATGAGGCAAATACCAGTTTTTATGTTTGTTTTGTTTTTGCTTAACTGCATCTCAAAAATAGAAATAAAACAAATTATAATTGATAATTATAATAATGTGATCGTTGATTAAAGCTAAGGATGTAAAGAAACCTTAGACTTTTTTAATACAGTTATTTTCTGGCACATTAGGACCACAAAAACATGATTTAATTAATTCATTCTTTCAATTTCACATTTTGCATCCTAGCTGAGAACGTTCTCAGAACTCTGGCTAACATTCCCTACAAGTTTGGTTTAAACTTGTAAAGCCATACTGTTTTAAAGAAAACATTTGAATGTAATGTTGAAATAATGTTTTAAGGATGTTTTAACTGTAATATTTTGATAACACATTATACAATGTTCTTTTTGGGAAAAAAAACAAACAAAACAAAACTACCCGCTGCAACATTAGAACAGAACAAAATTTTAAGAAAAATTCCAGCTGGGATTGCTTATGGAAATACATTGTTTTGTGTTCAGGTGCCCTTTTTTGAAGAAAACCTGCTGCAATATTACAAAAATGCATGCATAATAATTTGTTTATAATATCTTCATGAAAAAGGTTATTATTATTTTTAATGACATTCTTGTGCAATGGGGAGAGTAATACAATATTTTACTATGAACCACATCGTGTTTAAACGCAAAATGTACGTTCAATTAAATTATTTGAAATTAACAGTAATGTTTTGACAGCTGGTAGCTTTATATGGTAGCTTTACCCGTGGAAGTTTATAGTCTGAATCGATCTCCCATGCGTTTTTGTTTGTTTGAATTTTTTATCCACACTAGTGTCTGTCAATTTTTGTAAGCGTAGACAAAGCTTTCATGCAGGATGTGGGTGCTTGCTGTGAGAAAAAAAATCAATCGATAAACGCATATGGCAAATCTTGTGCATTCAAACTCGATTCAGCTTGTATTAGGTAATGAGAGACGCGCGCACGCGAAGGGGCGTGCGATTTGTCCGCGAGTCGGAATTCGGTACAACACCTGCTGTTTTAATACCGAAAAGACTCGTGTTTTTCTTTTACACTACGCTGAACGGTCGGTTAAGTAAGCGAGTGCCATTGACGGACAGTGACCGGAAGTGTTCCAGCCTAATTCCATTTCCGTTGTGGTGCAACTAGCGAATCAACCCCCCGTTTAAAAGTTCTGTTATTTTTTTTTTACTCTGAAATATGTCAGATTACATTGCAAAATGGCTTGTAAACACTAAACAAGTCAATTTAATCAAACTATTGTATCGGACAGTAGTGTTGTCAAATAGCAATATTTCGATGCGTATCGATATTGAAATGTCTAAGGATTCCAATATTCTGCTGTATTAATAAACTGATACCAGCTGCAAGTTGTCTTTCTTCCCTCTGATTTTGAATTGACAGTTTGAAAAAGAATGTCTATAGTATAGACCTTATTATGTAGCCCCGCCCCTTTTCAGTGCAGTGCTGCTTCCGGTCTGTATTTTGACAGTGATCTTGCATAGGTCTGAATGAACTGCTCTACAATAAGTAAATCCACTTCACCAGCTAATTACTCCTCGACAGCGATGCCATAGAAATATACAGAGCGACCGCGAAACCGGAAGTTCAATGACAATATTGTAAAGATGACTGTGCCCACGTTTCTCTGGTGCATAAGGTCTATAAATGTAATCTGGACAGATTGTCTTATTTTCACCATGTTGTTTTTGTCATGTGATGTACCATGTTATTTCTCACATATTTCGGAAGGAGCCTTTCTCTAGTCTAGAAGCAGGTGAATGAAGGAAAGTTTCTTTCAATCCCTCTAAAATTTGATAAGTCTATCAGGCAGTAGCACTGATTGCCAATTTCGTACTTGAGGAAGTGAATTGTGAAATGAATCATTGAATGGATTTGGCTTCTTTTTTAACATCTTAGATTTTAGAAGAAAGACAACCACCCTCCCCATAAGAATCCCAGATGACTTGAGAGACCCTTTCACACCAATAACTATAAAGATAAAAAACATTGACCAAAATTAAAAACGCAACACCACCTTTTGTTTTTGCCTCTATTTTTCATGAGCAGAACTCAATGTATGTATCTAAGGACACAAAAGGCCTATTTCTCTCAAATATTGTTCACAAATCTGTCTAAATCTATGTTTGTGAGCACTTCTCCTTTGCCAATATAATCCATCCACCTTGCATATCAAGATGCTGATTAGACAGCATGATTATTGCACAGGTGCAACATGAGGTGATGGTCGTGGATGAATGGCAGGATCTCGTCACAGTATTTCTGTGCATTCAAAATGTGCACTTTTTTCCCCTTGGTGTTGTTGGTATTTGTAATCAGTTATTTTCCTGCACTTATGATTGACTTGATAAGCCTGATTTCCGCTGCCCTTGCACATCTGACAGTCGTCTCTTCTGGCCCTCACAAAGACAAACAACTTCATAAAATACTTAAGAAAGGAATGAAACTGACTGATTATCATGGTTATTCTCCTAATTATGCAGAGAGGTTGGCGCATGGACCGCCTGGTCATCATAAACTCTTTTTTTTCTCTTACGATTATAATAGTTTTTACTCCTCTCCAGCTCTTTTATTGCGTTTGGCGTTGAGGAATATTACTGCAATAAAAAATCCTCTTGAGGCCCTTGCTCAAAAGGTCTACTTCAGATCATAAAAAAATATTATATTCAATAGCTTGAGTTTGAGGACTTTATATTCTTTCTGTATTAGAAAGGTGTGGCTGCTGACATGCATATATTTTTTGTTTAATGCTTTGTCTTTTCCAATAATGACTAGAAAAGCATGAAAAGACCAAAAAGCACCATGAAATTGGTACAACTTCTGAAGGCATGTTATAGTTTTTTTTTACAGGCTAATATTTTGTGTTCACTGAAAAGTTAACTATTTTTTGGCTTCAGAATGATAGACTTTTGGGGGGAATGTTTCCTGTAAAACTTAAAATATCACAAAAATGAGACCAAGAGGGGATTGCAAAGTCTGTGTAGGAACTAAGACGGTTTACTCGCATTACTGTGAATGAGAGAAACTACAATGCAATATAATTCCCACCTTCTAAATAAAAAACGCCAATGGCCAATTGGTAAAGTAATCCTGTCACTACAGCTTTTGTTAAGCTTTGATTCCCATAAACAGTCGGTGTCCTACAATATGCACTACTACGTGCATTGGCTCAACCTCAAATATTGGCTACTTAAACCGAGTTTAAAAAGCATTTAAGAAACTACATATATGGGATTTTTATGGTTCGTCAAT
The DNA here is from genome assembly GCF_016745375.1 of Pimephales promelas. The sequence goes on from NW_024121655.1 coordinate 1,078,725, forward strand.
ACTTTTTTTTTTTTAATTACAATATTTACACATGCAAGTACACTCAAAAAAAATATATTGGCTTTAATTATTTTTATTGTCAACAGGTTCCACAAAACTGGTTAACGTCAAACAAACATAGTTTGTTAATGTAACTTCAACATCATGGAATTAAGTCATTTTAAGCTGCCTGATTTAAGTAGTCTCAATGTGAATTTTTAAAGGCTTCCTGACATGATTCAGTTATTTTTTTTAGATTCATTCATCCATTCATATTTCATTTATTTTAGTGACGCTTAATTAAATTGATAGACTATAGCTAGCTATTTGCTAGCAGTAGCACATATTAGCATCTTAAATGCTAAGATTTACATCCAAAACTATAGAAAATAATGAAATCAATCGATAGCCAAACAAAATGCTTCACATTGTAATTTAAATGGTTCTAATTATTCCAATGTAATTTAACATGTAAACAAAATTACACGCTAGTCTTCCTCTTTACTAAATTTCTCAAAAAACATAAATTAACACTTAATTTTAACATTGTATTCTCTCTTAATTCAACCATATGCAAGGCATGCTGGGATCTAAGTACTGCCCAGTTTCAGTTAATGCAACACAAATCAATCATGTAATCCAACACAAAAGGATCAAGTAAACTTAAATTGGTTATATATTTAAGCACATTGAACACAATCAAATTAGGTTCGGGCAAAATGGCAGTTGGATCGCACTATACTGCCACCCTCTGAATGTACGATTTGTTTTACTTAACGTAAATGGTTTCTGTTTAGTCAACGCGTTAGGATTTTGTACTGTTATGTTGAGACATAATTACATAGACCTTAATAGAAAAGTCAAAAAACACAGTTAATATAAGTAAGCTAGCTAACTATAAATATTAAGTAGATTGCACAACCTTCCAATGAAATAGTTATCTGGAGGGAGCATAATTCTCTTTTGGCAACTCTTTTGAATTCATTGTCTGAGGTGTCTTGGAGTAATCATTTATCCTGCTGAATTGCTTGAAATCTTTGAAATAGATCGGGAACTAAATGAATGATGTACTTTCATTTAAACAAATTAAGGTATTTGATTTATTTTGGGGTGTGCCCTTTCTTTTAAGTACTAAATGCTGCGACGATAATATTGTTTGGTTTTCTTTTTAACAGAATTGTGCTGTAAAGATTAGGTCTACCAATCTAGCTTCTAATTCTGGAGATCTTCTCCTTGTTGCCTTCACATCTATTTGAGTCACTGAAAAAAAATGTTTTAATACAGCAAAGCAAGTGAATAAAGTGTGCTGGTTTTACACCATGCCCTGTAGAGTTTGCATTGGAAATGTCAGGCAGCATGAAATTAAATGGCAACAGTAATTAATTCTGGGCGGCTTCATGCTGCATGCTGAGAGAGGTGAGGCTGTAAGCATGTTAAATGGGTTTTTAAATCACTCTCTGGATGGCCAATTATTTTTTCATAGAAATAAATTTCTTGTCAGAGCTGCTAATTGAAATAGCAACTGACATCAGGGTCGTGATAGGTGCAGAAATTTTAATTGCTCTCTTTCTTGTTTTCACACAAGGTGTCGGTTCGCAAAGCAAGCAAAACAAACACTGGTTAAAAAAAAAATTCTGTCTGACAGAGCGGTCAGATGGTAAGGTGTCTAAATGTAGCATTGAAACTTATGCCAAAAATATCTGTCTGGCAAAAAATGAGGACAAACAGTCAACATTAAAACTTAAACTAAAAATAAAAATGTAAAAAAACAAACCTACAACTAAACTTGAGTTGTGTGAAGCATATGGTTGAGCACTTCACCATTTAAAGATGTCGTGCAGGCTTTGTGCTCAGGGGGTGAGAGTGTCGGTTTGTAATTATGAGAGCTGTTCAGAAAGAAACAGAAAACTGTGTCTTTTGCCCTGTAGCGTGGTGAGACGTAGCCACAGACGAATGCAGTAATGGAGTCTAATGCACTCTAAACATTAAATGTTCTATGAGTCACAAAGCTTAATGGAGAGCACTTGCATGTTTAACCGAAGATGGGCCTCGGCTCTTTTGTAATTGACATTTGAAAGTGGGAAAAGAGCACTCCTTATCAGCACGACTTGCAAAAGGGGAGGAGGAAGAGCCAGTTTTTTAGTCTGTCATCATCAAAAAAAAATGGCCCTAAGATGTAAAGCAGAGCTTATGTTGATAAAAGCACAAGAGGTGTCTTTTGATTCGCTAAAGTAAATTCACATTCATTTTCTTTCTCTTCGTTTAATGTACATACCGTGATGTATCTTTTAGAGCAGGTGTTCCTGAACCTTTTCATTCCAGACCAGGACTCAACTAGCTTAATTGGTACATTATCAGAAATTTTTCTAATGATTAAAATAGCAGCCTAATGGCAATGTTGAAATATGAAGAATAACTGAGTAGTTTCAGTCTGCTCTACTGCCTCAACTGATTTACACAGACATGGCTGAACAAATTTACAGAAATTAATTATGTAGTGTGTATATATAATGAATTCTGTAGAAAATGAAGTACCGTAGCCTCCTGTAAGCTTAATCTTAATCAGAAGTTTTACAAAAAATCTGAATTTTATTTATTTATTTGAAAGTAGTACTAAAATTTGCGGTTTAATTGATACCGATGTTAAACTATCAAGCTTTTATTTATCAAACGCTTGTCCGCATATGAACTGTGATCAGCCAGTGTGGTTAAACTCATCATGGTGTTCAGCGCTTTTGTACTCGTTTGTCTTTGTGTATGTGAAATCCTTAGAATTTTTTTTTCCTTATGTGTTTGTAGGTAGCCAAATGCACGTGGGGAAGCACAAACAACACATTCTTGCGACCATATCTCTGAAAGACAACAGCGCTGAGTTGAACAGATGACAGAGATGAATGTGTTTCCCAAAAGCATCATAAGCATAATTGGATCTAGAACCATGTAGTCTCTACGATCAGCTCAGGATGCTTTTGGGAAACACAGCCCATACCTAAATCAGCCATTCGTGATATTTGAATTCTCTGGTGTAATGCAGAATACAGCGCAGTGATTTGAGTAAATGTGTTTCTTCTCGTTAATAATGCGCACTGAACAGCTTAATAAACTGTTCACTCTGAGACGCTGATAACGCACATGCTTCATGAAACACAATGCTGATATTTATAGAATTCAAACGCAGCCTTTGCGATTCGAAAACCACACTAAGCAATATAACCATTTCTATTTAACATTCACTGAAACATAAATTTAGCTGGAGCCAAGTGACTGCTCCTCCCACCCCGGCCCACAGTTTGAAAACCTCTAATGACCAGGTACCAGTTGAACTCCTAATATACACAAAAGTTCTACACACACCCCTCTCCATGCATGTTAGTTTAAAATACTTTTTTATTTCAGTTCATAAAGTTTTTTTTTTCAATAGGACTATATGTATATTACCATTGAAAAGTCTGAGGTTTACAAGTTTTTTTTTTATTAAAACAATAATATTATGAAATATTGGTAACACTTTACAATAAGGTTCGTTAGTTAACATTAGTTAACTAAATTAGTTAATATGAACTAATAATGAATAGCACATATACAGCATTTGTTAATCTTTGTTAATGTCATTTTCAACATTTACTAATACTTGATTAAAATCTTGTTAACATTAGTTAATGCACCGTGAACTAACATGAACAAACAATGAACAGCTGTATTTTCATGAACTAACATTAACAAAGATGAACAAATGCAGTAACAAATGTATTGCTCATGGTTAGTGAATGTTAGTAAATACATTAACTAATGTTAACTAATGAACCTTATTGTAAAGTGTTACCGAAATATTTTTATAATTTAAAATGACTTTTTCTGTTTTAGTAAATTTTGAAATGTTAATTATTCCTGTCATGGCAAAGCTGAATTTTCAGCATCATTTCTTTAGCCTTCAGTGTCGCATGATCCTTCAGAAATCATTCTAATATGCTGATTTGGTGCTCAAGAAACATTTATTATTATTATTATCAATGTTAAAAACAGTTGTGCTACTTGATATTTTACTCTAAAAGAAAATAAATTATTTTAAATTGAAATCTTTTGAAACTTGTCTTCACTGTCACTTAACAACATACATTTTTTTTATGTTTTGTTATCATAAAGATATATAAATTCATTTCTTTTAATTTTGAACCAATTAACTGATTTGCCACTGTAATGAAAATGAAAGCATCTGATTTTTCACAATGAGGGACCTCATAATTATCCGTGTTCTAGAGGACATGCTGTTTAGGAAACTTAATGGCCAGAGAACACCTGCATTAACCATTCTGATGTTCACAATATTGCTTATTTTAAATTGGCAAGAAAATTATTGCGATCATCCTGACAATATTCAATACGTCACCCCAGCCCGTTCTCATCCAAAGGCGTCATATTCTGACGCCTATTGACAATGCGTATACATCCACCCTTAAGCGTCAATATGAGACACAGGCATATATGGGCCAGAAGGTGCCTCCTAGTGGTCTAACCTTAACCCAACCCCACACCTAATCCTACGTAACCGAAGCGTGTTGTATTGACGCTAAAGGGTGCCATGTGTGTTGGATGTATACGCATTGTCAAAAGTGTCACTATACTATGCCCTAGGATGAGAATGAATTGGTTACCAGAAGTAGTGTTGTGATTGCGTTCAATTTAACATGTTTAATCTTTATTACCATGTATAAATCAGTGAAGGCTGCTATCACTAATGCCACTATGTGAAAAATAGTCCTATTAGTAATGGCGACAATGTTTGTCCTCCAAGCCAAGATGGAAAACTTTGGTCAGGCTTGAAGTCTTTTTAAGTCACAATAAAACATGTCCTGCAGAAGTTCAGTAACAGCAGTCCTTGTTTCAAGGATGTTTTTCTTTGATGTCTGTGATTTCAGGGCAAGAGAGCATGGGCAATTTGAAGACTTCAAGTCCAAGTCATTTTCAGCAGTATCGATTCTGCAGTGATGTGAGCAAGAGAAAGAGTGTGGAGTGCTGCTGTTTGTGTTTATGTGTTTGACTGGATGAAGAAGGGAAATGAGATGGACATTTTGGTTCGGTTGGGTATTTCTGTTCAAGGCTTTAGCACTTAAAATCAGTTTGTGATATAATGCCTTACTGCTCTTCGCTCTTTAAACTTGTATTGATTGCAGACCCTCTAAAAACACGCACATGCACACGGACACACTGATAGTTCAAATCGAAGTCCACAGTTCAGTCTGGACAGTAGAAAGTGAGTTGATGTGCAAACTTGTGATTGTTGCAATGTTGCATCAGGAATGAAAATCGATGGCCGCTGCCCATGGCAGGTGCTGCTCTAATGAACAGTGAAATAACTGTGTGTGTGTGTGAGCGTAGAACCGAATTCCCTTTTAAAAGCCCTTTTAAGATTGTCAGCATGATGGGATTCAGGCTCAGGGCCTTCTGTAATACTACATGCACATATTCTCTTGCTTGCCTTTCCCCCCCAAAAAAAATTGTATTGCTGATTGCAAATGGAAATGAAACTGACCTCAGTTTTAAAACTTGAACACATCCGTGGCTTGACGTTTAACCCTTGAAAGTCAAAGTGCAGGGATTGTCTCAGTTATTTTCAGGATCCTTTAGGAGACTTTTGTTTATTGTTGAAGATTTGATTGTCATAATGTGCAAGAGGAACGTGATGGCTCAACCTAATGTCGTGAGACGTGAAAGTGGAACATACCAAATCCTCAGGCATACTGGTATATATGTAGTATAATGTAGTTTGTAAAGTGCCAAGTGTAAATATCACTTGTGGTCTTAGACGTTTGGATCCCACTGTATTTCCAGCTTCACCGCTGTCTTCAGTGGAACTGCTGGGCAGTTTGACACTTTGGCCTAAAGAGGGCACTGTGCATCCACGAGAAACCTGACGCTGACTGTAAACTGAGAAAACAGCTCAGACCTGCAAACTGCCAGTGCTCATCTCTGTTGTTTTGACCAAGTCCACGGCGCATGTTTGGATAGCTGCTTGTATTCCTGGGATGTCGCGGTTGTGACTGATGGCTCTTGTCTTACTTTAGTCTCAGGTTACTGAGATGAGGGGATGTAGCTTACGTGTATGTTTGTACACGTGGGCAGTTGTAGACATACAGTTGGTTTTTGGCTAAAATAAAATTTAAACCATTTTGAAAAAAAGGGAAAAAGGTGATCAATCAAAATCCTCAATCAAAACATGTAACCTCAATTGTGGTTTGGTGAGTGGAAACATGCACAAGGAAAGAGATAAACATGGCTAAAGAAGCAAAGAGTGATTCTGCATTCATTGCTTGCTGACAGCATTCCGTTCCTTCTCGTGATAACTAATTTTCCCAAAAGTTAGCCCAGCTCAGTCACATGCTGGCTACCGTTGTCTTTGCTACTGCTTTGCTGCTAATTTCCCCAGATGCCTCCATGTCATCCTCATTTTTTCCTGCCATTTTGTAAAATTTTATGACTAAACACTGGAATTTCAGATTTAAATTGAAGTCCGTCTTCCGCGCTACAGTACAACACTATGGTAATCTGTGTGCCTAAGCAGAAATGCTTATTAGGTACTTGGTTACATGCCCACGGTGGGAATATTTGCAGTAATGACCCCTCTGAACATTTTCATAATGGGCCGTTCAGCGCTCCACAAATACAGATTTCAGAAAGCATGTGCTGTTTTTGAAGGAGGTTGTTTGCAGAGCGGAGGGTTTTCTTCTTCTTCTCTTTGAAAAAGGCATGTCGTTTAATGTAGACCACCAATGGGCTTATCAGAGTTACGCCTTCCAGTATTACCCTAAGCCTGGGATACAATTGGATTTTCTTCCTCCCCTTGTCCATAAAGGACCTCTCCCCATGTTTGTCGCTCATTTCATAACAGTCAGTCATTTCCTCTGCTCACTCCACTTTGTAATCTGCCTGAGAATATTTTATCTGTTGCCCATTCCCTCATCTTTTCTATAGTTACACGTAAAACCTTTGCAAAGTGAGCTGTTTTACACTAAAGCTCCTTCAAGGGCCTGTATTGAATTCTGGAAACTTTAATTAACAGCCCATAATTATAAAGCACTCAGCATTAAACAGCCTTAATGGGTGGAATTTAGACTTGATGTTTAAATTGAAAGGCGGCTGCACTTTCCGTACGTAACTTCATCTGCGCTTCTGTGCGCTATTGCAGATCAAATGGTTGTATGAGGAAATTGATTTTGATGGTGGTGTAGCTGTCCTGCACTTTAACAGATGGAATTGAATGGATCTGTGCTTCATGGCTGTTCTCTCGTTCTCCTTCATCTGTATGCTAATGCCAGACAAATGGCGATTGTTAGGAAATGAGTTTCAATTGACTTGACAGGAGTTATATTATTGTTCTCATTGCACAACCACATAAGCCAACCACACTTTTCGGCTTAGCAAACTGAAGTTTAATGCTGTTATGGGCAGATAACATTTCAAAAGCCTTCATGTGTTTTCTGACTAATAATTCTTTGTAATCAAATCCAGGAAGTATTGCATGAAAGCAGGTCGGAAAGCACATGATGACAGGCTTTTTACACTAGATGAAGGGATCTCTGCTTTAGCTAACTACAGAGGTGCTGTTTGAGTGTTTGATGTAGTTGGTGTAATAATGATTTTAAAGTATTAGTAGCTTAGAATGCAAACCTTGAAGTTTTTTTTTCTTATCTGCTTAACTCTGGGTTGTTCTTCAGTTAAAGAAGAACTCTGTCGCAAAATGAACCTTTGGTCTAATAAAACATCGGTACCTAGTCAACCGTTCTCTGAGATTTGTTTTCATGATAATCGAATGTAAAGAGTTTTATGTTTAAAAACTGTTTAGCGTAAAATGCTAGTAATGGGGGCATTTACTAATTAAGAAGAAATTGCGAGTTTATACCACTAACAAGGCTCAAAATAGCCCCACACACTAACACAGTAACATAATGAGGGTCCCTACATGCAAAACGAAGCATTGAGAACTTTGTAAGTGTACAGACCGTTTAATAAGAAGATACGTTATAAAGACGTTTCACTTCATGTATACAGACAGGAGCCATCTTTGGAAAACAGACTCGATAAGTCGAACCACGAACGCCGTTCATACAGTTCAGAAGTTCGCTGAACTTCATACAGTTCAGCTCACTTGGCACGTCATTCGTGGTTCGACTTGTCGGGACTGTTTTCATTTAAAAATAGTCAAAACACTTCAAGTTTGAAGGCATAAGTGATTGAAAAATCCCCATTTAGCATGAAAAAACCCACATAGGCCTATGTGTAAAACATAGATATTGTTTTACTTACGTTTTATTAGTTGTTCAAAATGCATCAATGTGGTGTTGATGCAACTCCGGCAATTTTTAAGTTTATTAAACCAGGTATTAACAACATAGCCATTTTCTAAGATAATTTACAACACTTTTTTTTTATGGAGCATGACACTTTCACAAGTTTGTGATTTTTGATAATGCCTTACTGACCTTCGCTCTCAAACTTCTATTAATGACAGACCCACATGCACTCACACGCACACGCACACACTTTTGTTGGCTATATATTGTGCAGCAAAGAGAGAAAGCATTGGCTGCCTTGTATAGAATTGGTGAAGTCTGTTTTGTGTTCTGGTAGCACTATTCTTCTGTTTATTGGTTTTCTCAACTGGCCCTTCATTGAACCAACGATAACACGTCTTAATATCTTCTCCATGTGGTAATTGCAAGGTTTTGGAAGGGGTAAGATCCAATAATTGAAATCCCTTTAAGTTGTTTCAGGTTCTTATTTTTATCACCTGTGTTGATTTGGGTATTTTTAAATGAATGTTAATCCTAGGTTCTTTGTAAACAGGCTTGATTATTTAAAATAAGCCAATGGAGACAATGGCTGAACGGTCTGATTGAAGTACATGTGAGTGACAGTGATCGATGGTAAAAGAGACCTGTGTTAAGTCTCCTAGATCACAGGTCCATGCAGAGGAGATGCAGAAATTGTTGATTTGCAGCACTATTCAGAAGTTGTGACCTTACGCAAACTGCATTTGTTTAACCTTCTCTGGCTTTTCGGCACTGCAGCTGCAGCCATTACCTTGATGAAATGGCCAAATAAGTGACTTAAGTGTAGCCTATTAGGTGGCATAGCTTGTCAGCATGCTGTTTTGTTGCCCTTTGATGGCATAGTTGGCAAGTCCACCCGTCTTTAAGGCTGCCGATCAAGGTTGCCAATGTGACAGGAACACGTCTTTTAAGTACCTCAGAATGCTTATAGATAACCTTAAGGCTAATATATTCATACTAAAAGCCAAGCAAATTAAATTTTGACTTGAAGGTAACTTTTAATGACAGTATTTGGATTTTATTTATAACAAAGAATTAGTGTCCATGGTACCACTATCATTACCATCAAGCCAAGCATTTTACATTAAAATTCCTAAACCATTTTTCCACCCAATACTTTATGATGGAAATGAGAAGTGAGAGGGGAACATGTCTGCCAGAATTTGTATAGAATATTTTTTTACATCATGATCTGAGAGTTTATTTGGTGATCTGAGAGTTCACAAAAAGAAAAAAAAAAACAACGATTAAAGAACTGGAAACCTGATAAGACTACTGTACATTAATTGGCTTTTTTGTACTTTGGCTTAATGCAGCTTTCTTAAATGAACAATGGCATCAAATGGGGGTACGCAAGACAAAAAAAGATCCGAGAAACACTGACATAAAACTTCTTGGAAAATTATAAAGGATAAATTCTACATGTTAGATAATTATTCAAGATTAATGCAAATGAACATGCAAATTCTCTATGTAAAGATGCAAACTCATCACATGCAGGTTTCCTGTCAGCTCGCTGTAAGTAGCAGTAGTCAAAAATAATAGCCTTGTTTGTTTTGAGAAAATGTCTGGCAGTAGGGCAAACAATTATTTTGACAGAGGGAAAAGTGCTTTTAATCAGAGCGGATTAAGTTTATCCTCCAAATTAGATGGAAAAAATAAGGGACAACTTGGTGATGTTTTTCACTAAGATATGAATCAGGTGATGATTAAAAAGTAAAAATAGTTGATATTCAGTGTATGTCTTTATGTATTTGCTCTGGAAGGACTAAAGAGAGCAGTTCACCCAAAAAATGAAAAATTCTGTCAAGATTTAATCACCATCGGAATGAAAGTCAATGGGCTCCAGTCCAGTGTTGTTTGGACCCCAGTATTCCTCATCTCTAAGTATGGAGTAAAATTTATTTTGGGTTCAACAAAGTTATACAGGTTTGGAATGACATGAGGGTAATTAAATAGCATTATTATACTTATTTGAACAAACTATCCTTTAAAATTATGAATCACAAAGCCATTTTAACCAAATAGTTTGAAAATGTTTAATGCATGAAATACAGGAACTTTCTAGTTAAAAAATGTTCAGATGCTATTTGAGTGATGGTGCAAATTGCAAACTAATGCTTTCTTTGAAATGAACTGATTCATGAACCTGAATTTTACCGACTCTAACACTGTTTTTCTGTTCAAGTTTAAAGATGTTGTTTAAATATCTCTTAAAGTTTTTGCGAATTGTGAAATAAGAAAGAACTGTGAAACAAGTCTAATGATACTGTCTTTAGGAAAAGAGATGTATCATTTTGTCACACTAAACATTAAAGCTGCAGTCCATTTTTTTGGGGGGGGGTTAAAAATGATCCAAAACCCATATTTGAGAAAATGTCTAACCAGCCAGTGTTCTAAATGATCTGCTTGCCATAGCTTGATTCAAAGTGGTACGCTTGTAATAATGTTTTTAATTCCAGTGGTACTGGTGAATATCCGCTGGAGATTTGAGCATGTCATTACGTCACATCTGTACACATAAATTAGGAGTATCGGCTAGTATGCTTTATTGCGTGTAAGGATGTTGGGGGTGGAGATTTATAGCCTTTTCTCACAGCACTTGATATAATTAAACATTAACAATTTGATGGCGGATCCAGAAAGGTTCAAACCACAATCTCCAGTGACTACTGATTTACCCGCTGTAAAATGGAAAACACTTTGTTTGGACATTACATGTAGTCACGCAATGCTGACATTGTTAACATTAACAATTTGAGAACAAAGTATAATTTGCCAAGCGATTTTTAGATTTAATCAGCGTGATTTACTGCAATGTCAGAATCAGAACAAAAGTGGATGTTACTAGTTCAGATGACATTTTTTGGTGAAAATTATTATGTTGGTCATACTTCTAAAAATAAAAATCTGATATTCTGAATGCCAGTATCCACACCGACGCGGTGACTGACAGCGGCACACTCTCCTCAAACATTGTGTTCATCCACGCTGTGCCGTGCCGAGGGTGTCGAAGTACAATTCACAAAAAGTTGATAATTCCGCGAATGACTGCATTTGCAGATTTCAAACAGAGATGGCGACAAAGAGGAAAAACGCTGCACTGCAGCTATAATTTATAATTTAATTTAATATTGAGATCCTTGTTTTAACCTGATTTTATTCCTTTAATTGTAATTTCTGAGGACATGCATTCATGCAGCCTTTGTATAGCATTAAACAGTGTAAATTCCTTTTGTGCCATATATGCCACTTCAGATGCTGTCTCACTGCTGCTTTTGAAGTTTAAAGATGGCAAATGTCAACAGTCGGACCCTCATTATCGCAGAACGAACCCCCTGATAATTTAATCTGAACCCTGAGGAGCATCAAGTGGATGTGTTGAATAACGTCTCATCATAATACCAGACTCAGTGATCACATAATGAACAATTTATTTCACTATTGAAGTTGCCAACTTTCTGGGATTTTTTAGCTCGAAGCCTTTTATCTCCATAGCTAAGACTGAATGTCACAGTGTTAATTATCTCAAGTCATCTCCTGAGTTAAACATGCCATGAAATATCGGAGGCTCCATTCTTAACAACCCAACAGATACTCTCAAATGTCTCAACTCTAATGAAACATCAAGCAGACTTGCACATTCCTTAACTCCCTCTCTATCTTTCTCTCTCTCTCCTATTCTCTGTCTCTGTTGCTTTCTCAATCCTTCCGGCAAGCAGGTGTTGATTGAGTTGAAAGAATGTAATTCGCCGTTTTAATGTGAGAGCGAAAAAAGGAGGGGGAAGAAATAGACTGAATAAATGTCTCTGGCGTTTTTGTCGTTTGGTGGTGTTTTTTTTGTTGTTTTTTTTCCTTCTTCATCATGGATTCTGTTACTCTGACAAACAGGAAGACAAGGTGTCTTTGCCTCATAGGGAAAATGTATTTATAGTGCTATTCTCAGAACTGCACCAGCAGTCACAGCAAATAGAAGCAAGAACAGCAAATGGAGAGATGCTCTTTCCAGTCATGAGAACTTAATTGCATGTTTGCTGTGTCCACTTCCAGTTGGTGGAGCAGACCAGAGTTTAATATCGTTTGTAAGACACTCTTTGGTGTGCATTCTGAATGAAGCGCTACTTGAATGATTAATTAACACAGTGTTAAGTTGGCACAGGTGGATGGTTTAACAGGAAGTGACAAGGCTCCTAACTGCTGCCGTCATCTTGACACATGTATGAGCATTACTTGTCTCTTCTTATTTCTGTTCTCCACTCTCACCCCATTTCTGCCTACGCCTCCACATTGCTCTTTACAAGGAACCTTGCTCAGAGCACTCGCTGTTCACATTCGTACGGTAACAACTCTGATAGAACAAGCCCTGAATGTGAGCATCTGAGTGATGACAGTGGCCAAAGGGCTTCCGAATGGACAGTTTAATTGAAAGCGAAGCTGTGATGCATTGGTAGTGAATAGACCGCAACACGAGATCAAGAAGCAGGGGAAAAAATCCTCAGAGTAATTTACACCGGCTAAGAGCGGGCCCTATTGTGGAAAGCCTATGTCACGTCGGCTTTTTTGCTGTGTCAGTTAGCAGCGAGGGGAAGATGTGGAATAATTGCTCAAGGTCACTTCTGAATTTAATGGGCACAATATGCCTTTACCTACCATGAGTGCGAGGCTCTGAGGACTGTGCGGGCACACCGACAGATAGAAGGGGACGCTCGAAGGGAGTAAGAGGGCCATAGCTCATACTTTTTACCTCATAGCTCAGTTCCCCTATGGGGGATATCTGAAATTAGACCTTAAATTTTGATTTAAAACAATAAAATTTTTCCTCAAGAGATGTTGTTATTACAGTATATGTAGTAGTAGTAGTAGTGGTGGTGGTGGTAATGGTCCTGGTTTCAGCAGCAACAACTATTATTATTATTATAATATACATATTATATATAGTGGTTATTATTAATAAATATTATTAAAATAATTCGATTTAAAAAAATAATAATAATTACGATGATAATAATATGAAATATATTATTTTATGTATATTTTAAAAATAATAATATTAAATGTATTATGATTATCACCAGGCAAGTGTTTTAAAGGTAGTTCTCTTACGAGAGGTTCTCTACTGCGTATTATAAAACGTTCCAATCCTTGATTCTGATTGGTCAATAGCTGTGCTTTATTCACGATAAAACACGGCTATGACCGCTTCACCCAACGGTTCTATTTATCACTGCGCAACACTGCGGTTCCTATGTTGTTTTTATTTGAGCTTTAATGCATATTACACATTGGAACGTTGTTGCTGTTCATGGTCAGGGACTATTTTTTTCTAGTGGAAGGGAGGCTTTTTGTGATTGTACTTCATGAAAGTTACTCTAATACATATTTTTTTTACTTTAATATTTTTATTGTGTGGCAACCGTTTTATAAAAGCAATAAGGTACATCGAGGCAAGTGCTGTATTGTGAATAAGTAACGGCTGAAGGGCGTTGTTAGGCACCATGCGAAGCGGAGTCTCTCGTACCTTATTACTTGCATATCTTGCGCTAGGGGAAAACCTGCTTTCCAAGAGATATTGAAGCCAAAAATTATCCTTAATTTTGAATTAATGTAAATGCGTTGTTGGAACATGCAGACATAGGCAAGGTGGCTCAACTGCAGCAGCCTATCGAGAGAGGCCCTTGGTGACGTCAGATCCAATGGGTGGGCTTCGCACCCACTACATCACCTTCCTCCAAAGCGGGCGTGGCCTGGGCCTATAAATATAGCTTGATGGGCTGATATAATCCGATTTTTCAAAGACAGAGGATAAAACTCTCTTCCTACAGTAGAAAAAGCTGTAGTGGTCCATCTTCACGGCGAGCTAAGAGGGCGGTACATTCTAAAGCTTGCCACACTACTTCCGCTATGCTCTTCGCACCGTAAAATCCGCTGCACAGGCCATTGGGCGGGAACATGGCTTCTCTCACTGTTGCTGAGAGATACCTATAGTCGGGGAGCCAAAGTCTCAAAAGCTCTATAAAATGGGTTGAACCTGACATGGTCTGCCATACTTTTTATTTGTGTTTTTTCTTTTAACTTTGACCCTAAGAACAAATAATTGGAGGGTCTGCTCTGCCGGAAATATCGCGAAAAAAAATTGTGGCCATTTTAGTGTACGCACCCTTTATTTTTTATCAGAAAAATGTGAAAAATCATTTTTTTCATCAAATCCTCAGTGGGTTGGGTAGGTTCTCAATAAATGCATTCCAGATACACAGAACACATGTCCGGACAACATCCACTGAAAAAATAATTCTTAAAACACATTTCTACATGATTTCGCATCAATTTAATGCAAAAAACAGGCGTTTTTTCACTTTTTTTCCACTATTTTCATCTTTACTTCATTGGCAATCAACTATTCCCTTAAGTTATGACATCAGGCAATATGCCATTCTTTTCACCAAACACTATACTCATTACACAGAAAAAATGATAAAAATCCAAACAAAATCAATGGATCTGTGATGATTTCACTAGTAGTTGGCGATCAACAGGCTCAGAATATCAATAGAATTTTAGACTACTCTCAAAATTCTTAAAAACATGCTGGATATTTAGCATCATGGCTCACTTACAAACACACACACACACACACACACGAGATCTTAGTAATTTTTATGAGTTTGGAACAACCAACCAACGGTTACCAACGGTTACCAACGGACTTCGAAGCTGCTCATCATTGTCTGTGGTAGCCTAAGTGATAGTGACTAATATACCGGTATAGGTCTGCCCCAGAGTTTTGGGAAAAGAATGGTAATATGGATATTGTAATGGTAATTAACTGAAAGGACCACACCAGTCTTCAAATATTTCTGATGATTCCTCATCCCAAACATATCCCTTTAGCAGCAGCATTCATTCTCTACTAGTTTACTTAGCTAGCTTTAGCCATTTTAGCTAATTTAGCTAGTTTCTTTAAACGGCATTACTCCTCTCACGTATGGGGTAGAGAGTAGAGACTTACTTTTTTTAAATGCTCAGAATATTATGCTCTAAGAGAGGTATGTGTCCTATATGTTCAATAAGCTTCGACCGGAAGTTAAGAAATTGCCAAAATTTCAACGGGACTTGTTAGGTAAAGAAATAGATATGAGAATAAATGCTGCTACAGGGATTCGTTTGGAGCAAGGAATCATTGGAAATAAACTTGTATGAAGCCTGGTGTGGTCCTTGAAGTGTTTTTCATGTCAGACAGGTATGGTGCTTTTCCACTGCATGGTACGGTACAGTACGGTTCACTTCAGGTCGCTTTATATGGTACCTGGTCTGTTGAGGTTCCAAGCGTACCGTACCGGTACTAAAATGTGACGTGAAACACTGCAGATCACTGATTGGTCAGACAGAATCGTCACTACCAGTGTCACTACTAGCGTCATTGGATTTGCGACACAAGACACGAGACACTTTTTTATCAGTATTTTTGTTTTGCTGCCATCAGCCTCATTTTAAACACATTTTTCCGTCTAGCAGTTAAAAACAACCACATACCGAGAATCAGGAACACCATCCCCTCGATAGTCTCCATTGTTCCTGTGTTGTGGGTTTGAAAATGTGGCGCCTTTAAGATGATGTCATGGCAGTAGAGGCGCGCTCAAATAACGATCAGTCCCACACACTTTGAAGGGGTACTACTGCAGTGGAAACGCAAAGCGAGCCGAACTGTTCCGCGCCGAGTCGAAGCGTACTGAGCCGAACCGTACCGTACTATGCAGTGGAAAAGCGCCAATAGTAGGCTAGTAAGGATAACTAAAGGCTACACTAACCGTTAGCTGCCATTAGCAATTAGCTACATGGCTAGTTGTTACATTAAGGTTTAGAAAGTTTAGCTAGTTAGCTTGTGGCATGAATGGCCACACAGACAAAAAAAACAATATATAGCTATATTGGATATCAGACTGTACACAATACTGAACAATACAAATGTTCAGTAAAATGTAAACATACTATATAGTATGCATAGTTTGTTTTTGTTTACAGTATATAGAGTGAGTGATTTGTCAAAAGCTAGTTAGCTAGTAGTCATAATAATAATTTATTTTATTTGTGGGCGTCTTTCAAGACACTCAAGGACACCTTACAAAGTAAAAAGTAAAATTTTGAATTGAATATGATATCTGATTGGAAACCAATGAAGGTTCCCTAAAACTGGAGTAATATGCTCATTCAACAGTGTTTGTGTAATGATCCGAGCTGCTGAATTCTGAACCATCTGAAGTTTATGAATACAGATGACACTCAGACTCTTAAACTGAGAAGAAAGAAAGATAACAGAGTAGGCGACAGTACGTGTAAAACTTCCACAATTCCGCAGTTTTGATTTAGTAACTACAATTAAATTTAGTTATAAATAGTTCCCTTTCAGTCGATCACGTGCGGCGTAACATCGACGTGACGATGTAATCGCATCACGTGCCCCGCTCCGCAGCGTGGGTATAAACAGGAAGCGGGCGCACGCACACATTGTCTTTCACTTAGGAGCCGAGCTTTCGTCTGACTGAGTTCTGCAGACTGCTGCAATGTTTAAGATTCCAGAAAAGCAAGACTCTGTATCCAGTGCTGGTGTGACTGTGCGATCAGTGGTGGCCTTAAGGATTTTCACAGCATTGCTTGTGTGTGTGTGTGTGTGTGTGTGGCGGTCTTGGTGGGCATTCCTCTTTGAGAGTGTACCCCGATTACACCGCGGCTATCCTTGGGTACTTTGACACTGAATTATTATTTTTTTCACTAAAAGAGCAGGAAGTTAGGGATGTCTTTCCGCTCGTACGTTTATGGATGCGGTTATTCCCTGGCGCCAGCAGATGGTCACAATAGTTCCTTTTCATGTTGGGCATTCAGCACGCTGAGGCAACTTTTGTGAATAGTTCAAGTTTTCATTGCGGGAATATGACTATGACTGTGCTGAGATTGAGACTTGCTTACCTCAAGGGAGGTGCAGTCCCCTCGCCTATGTCCCGATATAGCTTTTATTTTGGACCTCAAAATAAACCTACTTCTGTGCATGGTCAGGGTGATCTGAGGGTGATCTGAGGATAGACGTGAGGACTTCCCCGCTGAGGCAATCTCCTTGGGTCCCTCACACCTTACAAGCGCTGCAACAACCAGCCATGTCCTTTGGGGCTCTGCTTGATGATCAGATGTCGATCACAGCAACGTAGGGGGAACTTCAGTCCTCTGGAGATGAGGATTCGGCTGTCTTGCCCCCTTCAAAGGAAATCGCACGTTCCATTGGACAGTCGATATCCACCTTGGTGGTCCAGGAGCACCACCTTTGGCTCAACCTGGCCGATATGAGGGACACCATTAAAAATCGGTTCCTGGATGCCCCTCTGTCCCAGGTTGGGTTATTCAGCAACGTGGTTGAGAGCTTTGCCCCACCCGTTCACTGGTCGCAGACCCTCCATCTGCTCGTCACTGAGATCGACCTCCTGGGCATCCTCCACTCCTGTTAAGCCCCAGCAGCAGCCACCATCCAGGCCTCAATGTGGACCCCACAGGTTTATCTTTTTACCACCCCGGACAATTCTCACTACCACTCGTTCTATTCTCTGGTCCCCGATCTACGCAAGTATGCGTTTCCCCCAGTGAGCCTTCTTGCACAGACATTGTGCAAGGTCAGGAAGGACGAGGAGCAGGTCTTGTTATTGTGCTGTATGGCCCAACCGGATCTGGTTCCCGGAACTGGTGGTCCTCGCGACAGCCCCTCCCTGGCCCAGGATCTGCTCTCTCAGAGACGGGACACCCTATGGCACCAGCATCCAGACCTGAATGCCATATTCTTCGTTACAGCTTTGAGGAATGAATTCCATAAATACTTGGAAAGCCATGGAGTTCACAATGTTACCTCATACAGATATCAGTCCTTGATTACCCACCTTAGAAGGCACTATGAAGTAGGTGGTATTTTTAAAATAATGGTTGTGCCACAGAAAGTATGTTCTATTTGCTCAGCATAAATGAATGTTGGCTGCATGCTCTCAAAGTTGAAGGAACTTAAGGAGAAAACGGAAGAGGCAGAGTATGAAGAAGAAATACTAATTTACAGTTATCTGACACTTTTATCCAAAGTGACCTACAATTGTACATGTCAGAGGTCACACGCCTCTGGAGCAACTAGGGGTTAAGTGTCTTGCTCAGGGACACATTGGTGTCTCGCAGTGGATTCAAACCAGGGTCTCTCAACCCAAAGGCATGTGTCTTATCCACTGCGCCATCACCACCCTAATACTCTGCATACTTGCAGAATATGAAGAAGAAAGTGAGTTGACACCATAGTCTCTTCCTACAACACTGCAACTAGAATACAGAAGGAACTCCGGGACCAACGTAAGCAGGCCCTGAAGGAAGCAAGACAAGCCAGAACAGCTCAAGCCAGATTAAGTCACCAGATCGCTGGCAGTATGACTGAAGACCCGACACTGCAGCAAGATATCATACCTGGAGGCATCCCAAAGATTGAGCTGTTATACCACCTGGCATGGATGATAACAGATGCAACTCCAGAGTTAGGTGAAGACGGCCGGGTGAAAGTTAGTCCTAAGCAGCAAGAACAAGTTCTCAACCTTGCCCAGGATGTCTGCCAAGCAGTTGCCAAGATCCCAACACCGAAACACGTTGGGATAGCCGTTAAGGAAACCAGAAGTCAACTGTGTCACTCCTAAATAGATTTAGGAACAGCATCAGCTACAAAGAAGTACATATATTTTACAACAATGGCAATGGCAGTTGAAGAGCAGACAACTAGGGATGGTGCCTTCATACCAACGAACCTGAAGGTTGGACAATTCACACAGTTCGATAACCTTGACTTCCCAGAGTACACAAAGGATGGACGAACACTGCATGGCAGTTCATTCCAAGCATTTACCATTCCAGATACCATCCCCGCAACTGTGATCAGCTATGGTCCCATCTTCCCCAAGTCACCAACAAACTATTGGAGGACCTGGAACCAAATTGCA
>NW_024121655.1:2432045-2449600 GCF_016745375.1 Pimephales promelas
CTAGAGCCTCCATTTTTGCACTCAGGTCCTAAGTCTCATGCCCTTTATCATAATCCAGATTTTGAGAAGATGGAGAAACTTAATTTTTCACCCAAAAAAAAAAACGTAAGGTACCACTGTCGTTTTTTTTTTGGTTTAATTTTTGAGTTTCGATATCTCAGCTCTGGAAGGGCTAGAGCCTCCATTTTTGCACTCAGGTCTAAGTCTCATGGCCCTTTATCATAATCCAGAGTTTTGAGAAGATTGGAGAAACTTAAATTTTCGCCCAAAAAAAAAACCAAGGGGTACCACTGTCGTTTTTTTTTTTGGGCCGAATTTTGAGTTTCGATATCTCAGCTCTGGAAGGGGCTAGAGCCTCCATTTTTGCACTCAGGTCTAAGTCTCATAGCCCTTTATCATAATCCAGAGTTTTGAGAAGATTGGAGAAACTTAATTTTTCGCCCAAAAAAAAAACGTAAGGGGTACCACTGTCGTTTTTTTTTTGGCCGAAATTTTTGAGTTTCGATATCTCAGCTCTGGAAGGGGCTAGAGCCTCCATTTTTGCACTCAGGTCTAAGTCTCATGGCCCTTTATCATAATCCAGAGTTTTGAGAAGATTGGAGAAACTTAATTTTTCGCCCAAAAAAAAACGTAAGGGGTACACTGTCGTTTTTTTTTTGGGTGGCCGAATTTTGAGTTTCGATATCTCAGCTCTGGAAGGGCTAGAGCCTCCATTTTGCACTCAGGTCTAAGTCTCATGGCCCTTTATCATAATCCAGAGTTTTGAGAAGATTGGAGAAACTTAATTTTTCGCCAAAAAAAAAAAAAAACGTAAGGGGTACCACTGTCGTTTTTTTTTTGGGTTGAATTTTGAGTTTCGATATCTCAGCTCTGGAAGGGCTAGAGCCTCCATTTTTGCACTCAGGTCTAAGTCTCATGGCCCTTTATCATAATCCAGAGTTTTGAGAAGATTGGAGAAACTTAATTTTTCGCCCCAAAAAAAAAACGTAAGGGGTACCACTGTCGTTTTTTTTTTGGGTCGAATTTTTGAGTTTCGATATCTCAGCTCTGGAAGGGGCTAGAGCCTCCATTTTTGCACTCAGGTCTAAGTCTCATGGCCCTTATCATAATCCAGAGTTTTGAGAAGATTGGAGAAACTTAATTTTTCGCCCAAAAAAAAAAACGTAAGGGTACCACTGTCGTTTTTTTTTGGGCCGAATTTTGAGTTTCGATATCTCAGCTCTGGAAGGGCTAGAGCCTCCATTTTTGCACTCAGGTCTAAGTCTCATGGCCTTTATCATAATCCAGAGTTTTGAGAAGATTGGAGAAACTTAATTTTTCGCCCCCAAAAAAAAAACGTAAGGGGTACCACTGTCGTTTTTTTTTTGGGTTGAATTTTTGAGTTTCGATATCTCAGCTCTGGAAGGGCTAGAGCCTCCATTTTTGCACTCAGGTCTAAGTCTCATGGCCCTTTATCATAATCCAGAGTTTTGAGAAGATTGGAGAAACTTAATTTTTCGCCCCAAAAAAAAAAACGTAAGGGTACCACTGTCGTTTTTTTTTTGGTTGAATTTTTGAGTTTCGATATCTCAGCTCTGGAAGGGGCTAGAGCCTCCATTTTTGCACTCAGGTCTAAGTCTCATGCCTTTATCATAATCCAGAGTTTTGAGAAGATTGGAGAAACTTAATTTTTCGCCCAAAAAAAAAACGTAAGGGGTACCACTGTCGTTTTTTTTTTGGGTTGAATTTTTGAGTTTCGATATCTCAGCTCTGGAAGGGGCTAGAGCCTCCATTTTTGCACTCAGGTCTAAGTCTCATGGCCCTTTATCATAATCCAGAGTTTTGAGAAGATTGGAGAAACTTAATTTTTCGCCCCAAAAAAAAAAACGTAAGGGGTACCACTGTCGTTTTTTTTTTCGGGCCGAATTTTTGAGTTTCGATATCTCAGCTCTGGAAGGGGCTAGAGCCTCCATTTTTGCACTCAGGTCTAAGTCTCATGGCCCTTATCATAATCCAGAGTTTTGAGAAGATTGGAGAAACTTAATTTTTCGCCCAAAAAAAAAACGTAAGGGGTACCACTGTCGTTTTTTTTTTGGGCCGAATTTTTGAGTTTCGATATCTCAGCTCTGGAAGGGGCTAGAGCCTCCATTTTTGCACTCAGGTCTAAGTCTCATGGCCCTTTATCATAATCCAGAGTTTTGAGAAGATTGGAGAAACTTAATTTTTCGCCCAAAAAAAAAACGTAAGGGGTACCACTGTCGTTTTTTTTTTGGGCCGAATTTTTGAGTTTCGATATCTCAGCTCTGGAAGGGCTAGAGCCTCCATTTTTGCACTCAGGTCTAAGTCTCATGGCCCTTTATCATAATCCAGAGTTTTGAGAAGATTGGAGAAACTTAATTTTTCGCCCAAAAAAAAAAAACGTAAGGGGTACCACTGTCGTTTTTTTTTCGGGCCGAATTTTTGAGTTTCGATATCTCAGCTCTGGAAGGGGCTAGAGCCTCCATTTTTGCACTCAGGTCTAAGTCTCATGGCCCTTTATCATAATCCAGAGTTTTGAGAAGATTGGAGAAACTTAATTTTTCGCCCAAAAAAAAAAACGTAAGGGGTACCACTGTCGTTTTTTTTTTGGGCCGAATTTTTGAGTTTCGATATCTCAGCTCTGGAAGGGGCTAGAGCCTCCATTTTTGCACTCAGGTCTAAGTCTCATGGCCCTTTATCATAATCCAGAGTTTTGAGAAGATTGGAGAAACTTAATTTTTCGCCCAAAAAAAAAACGTAAGGGGTACCACTGTCGTTTTTTTTTCGGGCCGAATTTTTGAGTTTCGATATCTCAGCTCTGGAAGGGGCTAGAGCCTCCATTTTTGCACTCAGGTCTAAGTCTCATGGCCCTTATCATAATCCAGAGTTTTGAGAAGATTGGAGAAACTTAATTTTTCGCCCAAAAAAAAAAACGTAAGGGGTACCACTGTCGTTTTTTTTTCGGGCCGAATTTTTGAGTTTCGATATCTCAGCTCTGGAAGGGGCTAGAGCCTCCATTTTTGCACTCAGGTCTAAGTCTCATGGCCCTTTATCATAATCCAGAGTTTTGAGAAGATTGGAGAAACTTAATTTTTCGCCCAAAAAAAAAAAACGTAAGGGGTACCACTGTCGTTTTTTTTTCGGGCCGAATTTTTGAGTTTCGATATCTCAGCTCTGGAAGGGGCTAGAGCCTCCATTTTTGCACTCAGGTCTAAGTCTCATGGCCCTTTATCATAATCCAGAGTTTTGAGAAGATTGGAGAAACTTAATTTTTCGCCCAAAAAAAAAAAACGTAAGGGGTACCACTGTCGTTTTTTTTTTGGGCCGAATTTTTGAGTTTCGATATCTCAGCTCTGGAAGGGGCTAGAGCCTCCATTTTTGCACTCAGGTCTAAGTCTCATGGCCCTTTATCATAATCCAGAGTTTTGAGAAGATTGGAGAAACTTAATTTTTCGCCCAAAAAAAAAAAACGTAAGGGGTACCACTGTCGTTTTTTTTTCGGGTTGAATTTTTGAGTTTCGATATCTCAGCTCTGGAAGGGGCTAGAGCCTCCATTTTTGCACTCAGGTCTAAGTCTCATGGCCCTTTATCATAATCCAGAGTTTTGAGAAGATTGGAGAAACTTAATTTTTCGCCCAAAAAAAAAAAACGTAAGGGGTACCACTGTCGTTTTTTTTTTGGGCCGAATTTTTGAGTTTCGATATCTCAGCTCTGGAAGGGGCTAGAGCCTCCATTTTTGCACTCAGGTCTAAGTCTCATGGCCCTTATCATAATCCAGAGTTTTGAGAAGATTGGAGAAACTTAATTTTTCGCCCAAAAAAAAAAACGTAAGGGGTACCACTGTCGTTTTTTTTTTGGGCCGAATTTTTGAGTTTCGATATCTCAGCTCTGGAAGGGGCTAGAGCCTCCATTTTTGCACTCAGGTCTAAGTCTCATGGCCCTTTATCATAATCCAGAGTTTTGAGAAGATTGGAGAAACTTAATTTTTCGCCCAAAAAAAAAAACGTAAGGGGTACCACTGTCGTTTTTTTTTTGGGCCGAATTTTTGAGTTTCGATATCTCAGCTCTGGAAGGGGCTAGAGCCTCCATTTTTGCACTCAGGTCTAAGTCTCATGGCCCTTTATCATAATCCAGAGTTTTGAGAAGATTGGAGAAACTTAATTTTTCGCCCAAAAAAAAAAACGTAAGGGGTACCACTGTCGTTTTTTTTTCGGGCCGAATTTTTGAGTTTCGATATCTCAGCTCTGGAAGGGGCTAGAGCCTCCATTTTTGCACTCAGGTCTAAGTCTCATGGCCCTTTATCATAATCCAGAGTTTTGAGAAGATTGGAGAAACTTAATTTTTCGCCCAAAAAAAAAAACGTAAGGGGTACCACTGTCGTTTTTTTTTTGGGCCGAATTTTTGAGTTTCGATATCTCAGCTCTGGAAGGGGCTAGAGCCTCCATTTTTGCACTCAGGTCTAAGTCTCATGGCCCTTTATCATAATCCAGAGTTTTGAGAAGATTGGAGAAACTTAATTTTTCGCCCAAAAAAAAAAACGTAAGGGGTACCACTGTCGTTTTTTTTTTGGGCCGAATTTTTGAGTTTCGATATCTCAGCTCTGGAAGGGGCTAGAGCCTCCATTTTTGCACTCAGGTCTAAGTCTCATGGCCCTTTATCATAATCCAGAGTTTTGAGAAGATTGGAGAAACTTAATTTTTCGCCCAAAAAAAAAAACGTAAGGGGTACCACTGTCGTTTTTTTTTTGGGCCGAATTTTTGAGTTTCGATATCTCAGCTCTGGAAGGGGCTAGAGCCTCCATTTTTGCACTCAGGTCTAAGTCTCATGGCCCTTTATCATAATCCAGAGTTTTGAGAAGATTGGAGAAACTTAATTTTTCGCCCAAAAAAAAAAACGTAAGGGGTACCACTGTCGTTTTTTTTTCGGGCCGAATTTTTGAGTTTCGATATCTCAGCTCTGGAAGGGGCTAGAGCCTCCATTTTTGCACTCAGGTCTAAGTCTCATGGCCCTTTATCATAATCCAGAGTTTTGAGAAGATTGGAGAAACTTAATTTTTCGCCCAAAAAAAAAAACGTAAGGGGTACCACTGTCGTTTTTTTTTCGGGCCGAATTTTTGAGTTTCGATATCTCAGCTCTGGAAGGGGCTAGAGCCTCCATTTTTGCACTCAGGTCTAAGTCTCATGGCCCTTTATCATAATCCAGAGTTTTGAGAAGATTGGAGAAACTTAATTTTTCGCCCAAAAAAAAAAAACGTAAGGGGTACCACTGTCGTTTTTTTTTCGGGCCGAATTTTTGAGTTTCGATATCTCAGCTCTGGAAGGGGCTAGAGCCTCCATTTTTGCACTCAGGTCTAAGTCTCATGGCCCTTTATCATAATCCAGAGTTTTGAGAAGATTGGAGAAACTTAATTTTTCGCCCAAAAAAAAAAACGTAAGGGGTACCACTGTCGTTTTTTTTTCGGGCCGAATTTTTGAGTTTCGATATCTCAGCTCTGGAAGGGGCTAGAGCCTCCATTTTTGCACTCAGGTCTAAGTCTCATGGCCCTTTATCATAATCCAGAGTTTTGAGAAGATTGGAGAAACTTAATTTTTCGCCCAAAAAAAAAAACGTAAGGGGTACCACTGTCGTTTTTTTTTTCGGGCCGAATTTTTGAGTTTCGATATCTCAGCTCTGGAAGGGGCTAGAGCCTCCATTTTTGCACTCAGGTCTAAGTCTCATGGCCCTTTATCATAATCCAGAGTTTTGAGAAGATTGGAGAAACTTAATTTTTCGCCCAAAAAAAAAAACGTAAGGGGTACCACTGTCGTTTTTTTTTCGGGCCGAATTTTTGAGTTTCGATATCTCAGCTCTGGAAGGGGCTAGAGCCTCCATTTTTGCACTCAGGTCTAAGTCTCATGGCCCTTTATCATAATCCAGAGTTTTGAGAAGATTGGAGAAACTTAATTTTTCGCCCCAAAAAAAAAAACGTAAGGGGTACCACTGTCGTTTTTTTTTTCGGGCCGAATTTTTGAGTTTCGATATCTCAGCTCTGGAAGGGGCTAGAGCCTCCATTTTTGCACTCAGGTCTAAGTCTCATGGCCCTTTATCATAATCCAGAGTTTTGAGAAGATTGGAGAAACTTAATTTTTCGCCCAAAAAAAAAAACGTAAGGGGTACCACTGTCGTTTTTTTTTCGGGCCGAATTTTTGAGTTTCGATATCTCAGCTCTGGAAGGGGCTAGAGCCTCCATTTTTGCACTCAGGTCTAAGTCTCATGGCCCTTTATCATAATCCAGAGTTTTGAGAAGATTGGAGAAACTTAATTTTTCGCCCAAAAAAAAAAACGTAAGGGGTACCACTGTCGTTTTTTTTTTTGGGCCGAATTTTTGAGTTTCGATATCTCAGCTCTGGAAGGGGCTAGAGCCTCCATTTTTGCACTCAGGTCTAAGTCTCATGGCCCTTTATCATAATCCAGAGTTTTGAGAAGATTGGAGAAACTTAATTTTTCGCCCAAAAAAAAAAAACGTAAGGGGTACCACTGTCGTTTTTTTTTCGGGCCGAATTTTTGAGTTTCGATATCTCAGCTCTGGAAGGGGCTAGAGCCTCCATTTTTGCACTCAGGTCTAAGTCTCATGGCCCTTTATCATAATCCAGAGTTTTGAGAAGATTGGAGAAACTTAATTTTTCGCCCCAAAAAAAAAAACGTAAGGGGTACCACTGTCGTTTTTTTTTCGGGCCGAATTTTTGAGTTTCGATATCTCAGCTCTGGAAGGGGCTAGAGCCTCCATTTTTGCACTCAGGTCTAAGTCTCATGGCCCTTTATCATAATCCAGAGTTTTGAGAAGATTGGAGAAACTTAATTTTTCGCCCAAAAAAAAAAACGTAAGGGGTACCACTGTCGTTTTTTTTTTCGGGCCGAATTTTTGAGTTTCGATATCTCAGCTCTGGAAGGGGCTAGAGCCTCCATTTTTGCACTCAGGTCTAAGTCTCATGGCCCTTTATCATAATCCAGAGTTTTGAGAAGATTGGAGAAACTTAATTTTTCGCCCAAAAAAAAAAACGTAAGGGGTACCACTGTCGTTTTTTTTTCGGGCCGAATTTTTGAGTTTCGATATCTCAGCTCTGGAAGGGGCTAGAGCCTCCATTTTTGCACTCAGGTCTAAGTCTCATGGCCCTTTATCATAATCCAGAGTTTTGAGAAGATTGGAGAAACTTAATTTTTCGCCCAAAAAAAAAAACGTAAGGGGTACCACTGTCGTTTTTTTTTTGGGCCGAATTTTTGAGTTTCGATATCTCAGCTCTGGAAGGGGCTAGAGCCTCCATTTTTGCACTCAGGTCTAAGTCTCATGGCCCTTTATCATAATCCAGAGTTTTGAGAAGATTGGAGAAACTTAATTTTTCGCCCAAAAAAAAAAACGTAAGGGGTACCACTGTCGTTTTTTTTTTCGGGCCGAATTTTTGAGTTTCGATATCTCAGCTCTGGAAGGGGCTAGAGCCTCCATTTTTGCACTCAGGTCTAAGTCTCATGGCCCTTTATCATAATCCAGAGTTTTGAGAAGATTGGAGAAACTTAATTTTTCGCCCAAAAAAAAAAACGTAAGGGGTACCACTGTCGTTTTTTTTTTCGGGCCGAATTTTTGAGTTTCGATATCTCAGCTCTGGAAGGGGCTAGAGCCTCCATTTTTGCACTCAGGTCTAAGTCTCATGGCCCTTTATCATAATCCAGAGTTTTGAGAAGATTGGAGAAACTTAATTTTTCGCCCAAAAAAAAAAACGTAAGGGGTACCACTGTCGTTTTTTTTTTCGGGCCGAATTTTTGAGTTTCGATATCTCAGCTCTGGAAGGGGCTAGAGCCTCCATTTTTGCACTCAGGTCTAAGTCTCATGGCCCTTTATCATAATCCAGAGTTTTGAGAAGATTGGAGAAACTTAATTTTTCGCCCAAAAAAAAAAACGTAAGGGGTACCACTGTCGTTTTTTTTTTCGGGCCGAATTTTTGAGTTTCGATATCTCAGCTCTGGAAGGGGCTAGAGCCTCCATTTTTGCACTCAGGTCTAAGTCTCATGGCCCTTTATCATAATCCAGAGTTTTGAGAAGATTGGAGAAACTTAATTTTTCGCCCAAAAAAAAAAAACGTAAGGGGTACCACTGTCGTTTTTTTTTTCGGGCCGAATTTTTGAGTTTCGATATCTCAGCTCTGGAAGGGGCTAGAGCCTCCATTTTTGCACTCAGGTCTAAGTCTCATGGCCCTTTATCATAATCCAGAGTTTTGAGAAGATTGGAGAAACTTAATTTTTCGCCCAAAAAAAAAAAACGTAAGGGGTACCACTGTCGTTTTTTTTTCGGGCCGAATTTTTGAGTTTCGATATCTCAGCTCTGGAAGGGGCTAGAGCCTCCATTTTTGCACTCAGGTCTAAGTCTCATGGCCCTTTATCATAATCCAGAGTTTTGAGAAGATTGGAGAAACTTAATTTTTCGCCCAAAAAAAAAAACGTAAGGGGTACCACTGTCGTTTTTTTTTTCGGGCCGAATTTTTGAGTTTCGATATCTCAGCTCTGGAAGGGGCTAGAGCCTCCATTTTTGCACTCAGGTCTAAGTCTCATGGCCCTTTATCATAATCCAGAGTTTTGAGAAGATTGGAGAAACTTAATTTTTCGCCCAAAAAAAAAAACGTAAGGGGTACCACTGTCGTTTTTTTTTCGGGCCGAATTTTTGAGTTTCGATATCTCAGCTCTGGAAGGGGCTAGAGCCTCCATTTTTGCACTCAGGTCTAAGTCTCATGGCCCTTTATCATAATCCAGAGTTTTGAGAAGATTGGAGAAACTTAATTTTTCGCCAAAAAAAAAAAACGTAAGGGGTACCACTGTCGTTTTTTTTTTCGGGCCGAATTTTTGAGTTTCGATATCTCAGCTCTGGAAGGGGCTAGAGCCTCCATTTTTGCACTCAGGTCTAAGTCTCATGGCCCTTTATCATAATCCAGAGTTTTGAGAAGATTGGAGAAACTTAATTTTTCGCCCAAAAAAAAAAACGTAAGGGGTACCACTGTCGTTTTTTTTTCGGGCCGAATTTTTGAGTTTCGATATCTCAGCTCTGGAAGGGGCTAGAGCCTCCATTTTTGCACTCAGGTCTAAGTCTCATGGCCCTTTATCATAATCCAGAGTTTTGAGAAGATTGGAGAAACTTAATTTTTCGCCCAAAAAAAAAAACGTAAGGGGTACCACTGTCGTTTTTTTTTCGGGCCGAATTTTTGAGTTTCGATATCTCAGCTCTGGAAGGGGCTAGAGCCTCCATTTTTGCACTCAGGTCTAAGTCTCATGGCCCTTTATCATAATCCAGAGTTTTGAGAAGATTGGAGAAACTTAATTTTTCGCCCAAAAAAAAAAACGTAAGGGGTACCACTGTCGTTTTTTTTTCGGGCCGAATTTTTGAGTTTCGATATCTCAGCTCTGGAAGGGGCTAGAGCCTCCATTTTTGCACTCAGGTCTAAGTCTCATGGCCCTTTATCATAATCCAGAGTTTTGAGAAGATTGGAGAAACTTAATTTTTCGCCCAAAAAAAAAAAACGTAAGGGGTACCACTGTCGTTTTTTTTTCGGGCCGAATTTTTGAGTTTCGATATCTCAGCTCTGGAAGGGGCTAGAGCCTCCATTTTTGCACTCAGGTCTAAGTCTCATGGCCCTTTATCATAATCCAGAGTTTTGAGAAGATTGGAGAAACTTAATTTTTCGCCCAAAAAAAAAAACGTAAGGGGTACCACTGTCGTTTTTTTTTTCGGGCCGAATTTTTGAGTTTCGATATCTCAGCTCTGGAAGGGGCTAGAGCCTCCATTTTTGCACTCAGGTCTAAGTCTCATGGCCCTTTATCATAATCCAGAGTTTTGAGAAGATTGGAGAAACTTAATTTTTCGCCCAAAAAAAAAAACGTAAGGGGTACCACTGTCGTTTTTTTTTCGGGCCGAATTTTTGAGTTTCGATATCTCAGCTCTGGAAGGGGCTAGAGCCTCCATTTTTGCACTCAGGTCTAAGTCTCATGGCCCTTTATCATAATCCAGAGTTTTGAGAAGATTGGAGAAACTTAATTTTTCGCCCAAAAAAAAAAACGTAAGGGGTACCACTGTCGTTTTTTTTTCGGGCCGAATTTTTGAGTTTCGATATCTCAGCTCTGGAAGGGGCTAGAGCCTCCATTTTTGCACTCAGGTCTAAGTCTCATGGCCCTTTATCATAATCCAGAGTTTTGAGAAGATTGGAGAAACTTAATTTTTCGCCAAAAAAAAAAAACGTAAGGGGTACCACTGTCGTTTTTTTTTCGGGCCGAATTTTTGAGTTTCGATATCTCAGCTCTGGAAGGGGCTAGAGCCTCCATTTTTGCACTCAGGTCTAAGTCTCATGGCCCTTTATCATAATCCAGAGTTTTGAGAAGATTGGAGAAACTTAATTTTTCGCCCAAAAAAAAAAACGTAAGGGGTACCACTGTCGTTTTTTTTTTCGGGCCGAATTTTTGAGTTTCGATATCTCAGCTCTGGAAGGGGCTAGAGCCTCCATTTTTGCACTCAGGTCTAAGTCTCATGGCCCTTTATCATAATCCAGAGTTTTGAGAAGATTGGAGAAACTTAATTTTTCGCCCAAAAAAAAAAACGTAAGGGGTACCACTGTCGTTTTTTTTTCGGGCCGAATTTTTGAGTTTCGATATCTCAGCTCTGGAAGGGGCTAGAGCCTCCATTTTTGCACTCAGGTCTAAGTCTCATGGCCCTTTATCATAATCCAGAGTTTTGAGAAGATTGGAGAAACTTAATTTTTCGCCCAAAAAAAAAAACGTAAGGGGTACCACTGTCGTTTTTTTTTTCGGGCCGAATTTTTGAGTTTCGATATCTCAGCTCTGGAAGGGGCTAGAGCCTCCATTTTTGCACTCAGGTCTAAGTCTCATGGCCCTTTATCATAATCCAGAGTTTTGAGAAGATTGGAGAAACTTAATTTTTCGCCCAAAAAAAAAAACGTAAGGGGTACCACTGTCGTTTTTTTTTTGGGCCGAATTTTTGAGTTTCGATATCTCAGCTCTGGAAGGGGCTAGAGCCTCCATTTTTGCACTCAGGTCTAAGTCTCATGGCCCTTTATCATAATCCAGAGTTTTGAGAAGATTGGAGAAACTTAATTTTTCGCCCAAAAAAAAAAAACGTAAGGGGTACCACTGTCGTTTTTTTTTCGGGCCGAATTTTTGAGTTTCGATATCTCAGCTCTGGAAGGGGCTAGAGCCTCCATTTTTGCACTCAGGTCTAAGTCTCATGGCCCTTTATCATAATCCAGAGTTTTGAGAAGATTGGAGAAACTTAATTTTTCGCCAAAAAAAAAAAACGTAAGGGGTACCACTGTCGTTTTTTTTTCGGGCCGAATTTTTGAGTTTCGATATCTCAGCTCTGGAAGGGGCTAGAGCCTCCATTTTTGCACTCAGGTCTAAGTCTCATGGCCCTTTATCATAATCCAGAGTTTTGAGAAGATTGGAGAAACTTAATTTTTCGCCCAAAAAAAAAAACGTAAGGGGTACCACTGTCGTTTTTTTTTCGGGCCGAATTTTTGAGTTTCGATATCTCAGCTCTGGAAGGGGCTAGAGCCTCCATTTTTGCACTCAGGTCTAAGTCTCATGGCCCTTTATCATAATCCAGAGTTTTGAGAAGATTGGAGAAACTTAATTTTTCGCCCAAAAAAAAAAACGTAAGGGGTACCACTGTCGTTTTTTTTTCGGGCCGAATTTTTGAGTTTCGATATCTCAGCTCTGGAAGGGGCTAGAGCCTCCATTTTTGCACTCAGGTCTAAGTCTCATGGCCCTTTATCATAATCCAGAGTTTTGAGAAGATTGGAGAAACTTAATTTTTCGCCCAAAAAAAAAAAACGTAAGGGGTACCACTGTCGTTTTTTTTTCGGGCCGAATTTTTGAGTTTCGATATCTCAGCTCTGGAAGGGGCTAGAGCCTCCATTTTTGCACTCAGGTCTAAGTCTCATGGCCCTTTATCATAATCCAGAGTTTTGAGAAGATTGGAGAAACTTAATTTTTCGCCCAAAAAAAAAAACGTAAGGGGTACCACTGTCGTTTTTTTTTGGGGCCGAATTTTTGAGTTTCGATATCTCAGCTCTGGAAGGGGCTAGAGCCTCCATTTTTGCACTCAGGTCTAAGTCTCATGGCCCTTTATCATAATCCAGAGTTTTGAGAAGATTGGAGAAACTTAATTTTTCGCCCCAAAAAAAAAACGTAAGGGGTACCACTGTCGTTTTTTTTTTGGGCCGAATTTTTGAGTTTCGATATCTCAGCTCTGGAAGGGGCTAGAGCCTCCATTTTTGCACTCAGGTCTAAGTCTCATGGCCCTTTATCATAATCCAGAGTTTTGAGAAGATTGGAGAAACTTAATTTTTCGCCCAAAAAAAAAAACGTAAGGGGTACCACTGTCGTTTTTTTTTTCGGGCCGAATTTTTGAGTTTCGATATCTCAGCTCTGGAAGGGGCTAGAGCCTCCATTTTTGCACTCAGGTCTAAGTCTCATGGCCCTTTATCATAATCCAGAGTTTTGAGAAGATTGGAGAAACTTAATTTTTCGCCCAAAAAAAAAAACGTAAGGGGTACCACTGTCGTTTTTTTTTCGGGCCGAATTTTTGAGTTTCGATATCTCAGCTCTGGAAGGGGCTAGAGCCTCCATTTTTGCACTCAGGTCTAAGTCTCATGGCCCTTTATCATAATCCAGAGTTTTGAGAAGATTGGAGAAACTTAATTTTTCGCCCAAAAAAAAAAAACGTAAGGGGTACCACTGTCGTTTTTTTTTCGGGCCGAATTTTTGAGTTTCGATATCTCAGCTCTGGAAGGGGCTAGAGCCTCCATTTTTGCACTCAGGTCTAAGTCTCATGGCCCTTTATCATAATCCAGAGTTTTGAGAAGATTGGAGAAACTTAATTTTTCGCCCAAAAAAAAAAAACGTAAGGGGTACCACTGTCGTTTTTTTTTCGGGCCGAATTTTTGAGTTTCGATATCTCAGCTCTGGAAGGGGCTAGAGCCTCCATTTTTGCACTCAGGTCTAAGTCTCATGGCCCTTTATCATAATCCAGAGTTTTGAGAAGATTGGAGAAACTTAATTTTTCGCCCAAAAAAAAAAACGTAAGGGGTACCACTGTCGTTTTTTTTTCGGGCCGAATTTTTGAGTTTCGATATCTCAGCTCTGGAAGGGGCTAGAGCCTCCATTTTTGCACTCAGGTCTAAGTCTCATGGCCCTTTATCATAATCCAGAGTTTTGAGAAGATTGGAGAAACTTAATTTTTCGCCCAAAAAAAAAAACGTAAGGGGTACCACTGTCGTTTTTTTTTTGGGCCGAATTTTTGAGTTTCGATATCTCAGCTCTGGAAGGGGCTAGAGCCTCCATTTTTGCACTCAGGTCTAAGTCTCATGGCCCTTTATCATAATCCAGAGTTTTGAGAAGATTGGAGAAACTTAATTTTTCGCCCAAAAAAAAAAACGTAAGGGGTACCACTGTCGTTTTTTTTTCGGGCCGAATTTTTGAGTTTCGATATCTCAGCTCTGGAAGGGGCTAGAGCCTCCATTTTTGCACTCAGGTCTAAGTCTCATGGCCCTTTATCATAATCCAGAGTTTTGAGAAGATTGGAGAAACTTAATTTTTCGCCCAAAAAAAAAAAACGTAAGGGGTACCACTGTCGTTTTTTTTTCGGGCCGAATTTTTGAGTTTCGATATCTCAGCTCTGGAAGGGGCTAGAGCCTCCATTTTTGCACTCAGGTCTAAGTCTCATGGCCCTTTATCATAATCCAGAGTTTTGAGAAGATTGGAGAAACTTAATTTTTCGCCCAAAAAAAAAAACGTAAGGGGTACCACTGTCGTTTTTTTTTTCGGGCCGAATTTTTGAGTTTCGATATCTCAGCTCTGGAAGGGGCTAGAGCCTCCATTTTTGCACTCAGGTCTAAGTCTCATGGCCCTTTATCATAATCCAGAGTTTTGAGAAGATTGGAGAAACTTAATTTTTCGCCCAAAAAAAAAAAACGTAAGGGGTACCACTGTCGTTTTTTTTTTCGGGCCGAATTTTTGAGTTTCGATATCTCAGCTCTGGAAGGGGCTAGAGCCTCCATTTTTGCACTCAGGTCTAAGTCTCATGGCCCTTTATCATAATCCAGAGTTTTGAGAAGATTGGAGAAACTTAATTTTTCGCCCAAAAAAAAAAACGTAAGGGGTACCACTGTCGTTTTTTTTTTGGGCCGAATTTTTGAGTTTCGATATCTCAGCTCTGGAAGGGGCTAGAGCCTCCATTTTTGCACTCAGGTCTAAGTCTCATGGCCCTTTATCATAATCCAGAGTTTTGAGAAGATTGGAGAAACTTAATTTTTCGCCCAAAAAAAAAAACGTAAGGGGTACCACTGTCGTTTTTTTTTTCGGGCCGAATTTTTGAGTTTCGATATCTCAGCTCTGGAAGGGGCTAGAGCCTCCATTTTTGCACTCAGGTCTAAGTCTCATGGCCCTTTATCATAATCCAGAGTTTTGAGAAGATTGGAGAAACTTAATTTTTCGCCCAAAAAAAAAAACGTAAGGGGTACCACTGTCGTTTTTTTTTTTGGGCCGAATTTTTGAGTTTCGATATCTCAGCTCTGGAAGGGGCTAGAGCCTCCATTTTTGCACTCAGGTCTAAGTCTCATGGCCCTTTATCATAATCCAGAGTTTTGAGAAGATTGGAGAAACTTAATTTTTCGCCCCAAAAAAAAAAACGTAAGGGGTACCACTGTCGTTTTTTTTTTCGGGCCGAATTTTTGAGTTTCGATATCTCAGCTCTGGAAGGGGCTAGAGCCTCCATTTTTGCACTCAGGTCTAAGTCTCATGGCCCTTTATCATAATCCAGAGTTTTGAGAAGATTGGAGAAACTTAATTTTTCGCCCAAAAAAAAAACGTAAGGGGTACCACTGTCGTTTTTTTTTCGGGCCGAATTTTTGAGTTTCGATATCTCAGCTCTGGAAGGGGCTAGAGCCTCCATTTTTGCACTCAGGTCTAAGTCTCATGGCCCTTTATCATAATCCAGAGTTTTGAGAAGATTGGAGAAACTTAATTTTTCGCCCAAAAAAAAAAACGTAAGGGGTACCACTGTCGTTTTTTTTTCGGGCCGAATTTTTGAGTTTCGATATCTCAGCTCTGGAAGGGGCTAGAGCCTCCATTTTTGCACTCAGGTCTAAGTCTCATGGCCCTTTATCATAATCCAGAGTTTTGAGAAGATTGGAGAAACTTAATTTTTCGCCCAAAAAAAAAAAACGTAAGGGGTACCACTGTCGTTTTTTTTTTGGGCCGAATTTTTGAGTTTCGATATCTCAGCTCTGGAAGGGGCTAGAGCCTCCATTTTTGCACTCAGGTCTAAGTCTCATGGCCCTTTATCATAATCCAGAGTTTTGAGAAGATTGGAGAAACTTAATTTTTCGCCCAAAAAAAAAAACGTAAGGGGTACCACTGTCGTTTTTTTTTCGGGCCGAATTTTTGAGTTTCGATATCTCAGCTCTGGAAGGGGCTAGAGCCTCCATTTTTGCACTCAGGTCTAAGTCTCATGGCCCTTTATCATAATCCAGAGTTTTGAGAAGATTGGAGAAACTTAATTTTTCGCCCAAAAAAAAAAACGTAAGGGGTACCACTGTCGTTTTTTTTTTTGGGCCGAATTTTTGAGTTTCGATATCTCAGCTCTGGAAGGGGCTAGAGCCTCCATTTTTGCACTCAGGTCTAAGTCTCATGGCCCTTTATCATAATCCAGAGTTTTGAGAAGATTGGAGAAACTTAATTTTTCGCCCAAAAAAAAAAACGTAAGGGGTACCACTGTCGTTTTTTTTTTCGGGTTGAATTTTTGAGTTTCGATATCTCAGCTCTGGAAGGGGCTAGAGCCTCCATTTTTGCACTCAGGTCTAAGTCTCATGGCCCTTTATCATAATCCAGAGTTTTGAGAAGATTGGAGAAACTTAATTTTTCGCCCAAAAAAAAAAACGTAAGGGGTACCACTGTCGTTTTTTTTTTCGGGTTGAATTTTTGAGTTTCGATATCTCAGCTCTGGAAGGGGCTAGAGCCTCCATTTTTGCACTCAGGTCTAAGTCTCATGGCCCTTTATCATAATCCAGAGTTTTGAGAAGATTGGAGAAACTTAATTTTTCGCCAAAAAAAAAAAACGTAAGGGGTACCACTGTCGTTTTTTTTCCGGTTGAATTTTTGAGTTTCGATATCTCAGCTCTGGAAGGGTCTAGAGCCTCCATTTTTGCACTCAGGTCTAAGTCTCATAGCCCTTTATCATAATCCAGAGTTTTGAGAAGATTGGAGAAACTTAATTTTTCGCCCAAAAAAAAAAACGTAAGGGTACCACTGTCGTTTTTTTTTTGGGTTGAATTTTTGAGTTTCGATATCTCAGCTCTGGAAGGGTCTAGAGCCTCCATTTTTGCACTCAGGTCTAAGTCTCATAGCCCTTTATCATAATCCAGAGTTTTGAGAAGATTGGAGAAACTTAATTTTTCGCCCAAAAAAAAAACGTAAGGGGTACCACTGTCGTTTTTTTTTTCGGGTTGAATTTTTGAGTTTCGATATCTCAGCTCTGGAAGGGGCTAGAGCCTCCATTTTTGCACTCAGGTCTAAGTCTCATGGCCCTTTATCATAATCCAGAGTTTTGAGAAGATTGGAGAAACTTAATTTTTCGCCCAAAAAAAAAACGTAAGGGGTACCACTGTCGTTTTTTTTTCGGGTTGAATTTTTGAGTTTCGATATCTCAGCTCTGGAATGGGCTAGAGCCTCCATTTTTGCACTCAGGTCTAAGTCTCATGGCCCTTTATCATAATCCAGAGTTTTGAGAAGATTGGAGAAACTTAATTTTTCGCCAAAAAAAAAACGTAAGGGGTACCACTGTCGTTTTTTTTTTCGGGGCGAATTTTGAGTTTCGATATCTCAGCTCTGGAAGGGGCTGAGCCTCCATTTTTGCACTCAGGTCTAAGTCTCATGGCCCTTTATCATAATCCAGAGTTTTGAGAAGATTGGAGAAACTTAATTTTTCGCCCAAAAAAAAAAACGTAAGGGGTACCACTGTCGTTTTTTTTTCGGGTTGAATTTTTGAGTTTCGATATCTCAGCTCTGGAAGGGGCTAGAGCCTCCATTTTTGCACTCAGGTCTAAGTCTCATAGCCCTTTATAATAAACCAGAGTTTTGAGAAGATTGGAGAAACTTAATTTTTCGCCCCAAAAAAAAAACGTAAGGGGTACCACTGTCGTTTTTTTTTTTGGGCGAATTTTGAGTTTCGATATCTCAGCTCTGGAAGGGTCTAGAGCCTCCATTTTTGCACTCAGGTCTAAGTCTCATGGCCCTTTTCATAATCCAGAGTTTTGAGAGATTGGAGAAACTTAATTTTTTCGCCCAAAAAAAAAACGTAAGGGGTACCACTGTCGTTTTTTTTTTGGGCGAATTTTTGAGTTTCGATATCTCAGCTCTGGAAGGGTCTAGAGCCTCCATTTTTGCACTCAGGTCTAAGTCTCATGCCCTTTATCATAATCCAGAGTTTTGAGAAGATTGGAGAAACTTAATTTTTCGCCCAAAAAAAAAAC
>NW_024121655.1:2458823-2496033 GCF_016745375.1 Pimephales promelas
TGTTTTTCTTGACATTTCTCTGAAGACATCATCGAGACGTGCCTGTTTGTGATTTGGCGCCACCTAGAGTTCTACTTGCTCTACTGCACTCCCACGGACCCCAAAGACTCGCTTCTGCCAGGTTACAGAGGTCAGCTGTCCTGTCCTGTTAACTATCCTTCTTCAAAGTTCAGTTTTAGGTTGTTTTTTAACTGCATGAAAGACTTGTTTATTACATTTCTGACCAATATTTCTTTCTGTGTAGATCCTAGTGCCAGCAGAGGTTTGAGTGTGTCAAGAGTGAGCCAGCAAGATATTGAACAGGTACTTTGCAGGAGTCATGTGATCTAAGTTTTAAATGATCATAATGTTGGTGAAGGGTGCAAACTGGCGAGCCATATACGCACAACCGGCGCTGCATCATAGAATGTCTCTGAATAGGTTCACGCCCACTTTTGGGGGAAAACAAACTAGACTCCCCATAGACTTCAATACAAAATAACAGCAAAAAACAACGTCCGTACACAGCCGATAGGCGTAAATAACTTAAGAAATTACTTATATAAAACATGTCAAGTAATTACATGTCCACCCTGCCAGCCATAGAGCGTGAAAGATACATACACAAACTTAATTTGGCCAATTTAAAAAACACGTCCCTTTATTCTCCCAGCGTCAAATTGGTGTAACAACCCCACCCAGTGGCCAGAGGTGTCTTACCCGGACATTTATTTGTACCTCATCGAGTCACCAGGGGCCCGTTTCAATAAGGAGGTTCAACCAACTCTGAATTAAAACTTGAACTCAGAGTTGACTTACCCTGAGATGGGAAACTCTGAGTTTTGGGTTACAGAACAGCTGAAATGAGTTAGATCAATCAACTCTGAGTTGTCTGACTCTGAGTTAAGCGCGTGCACCACAACTATAAAAAGCCATTATCAATGGAGCGCAGATATTATGAGTCACCATGGCAACAGCGCCAGACAAAAAGAGGTGTTGGGTGTAATTAATTACCAAGTATCTAAATATTGTAATTTAATTAAAGGGATTACTCTTAATTCTTCTGTAATTTAAAATAAAATATGATGCAATTACATTTGCATAAACTATAGACCAATTCCGTATAAAACAATAGTGGATTTAACATACATTTTTAAAAGGTACAATTTTTATGTAACCTTCTCCCTCTACACACTTTGATCAATTCAAGAATAATTCATGCAATTTTATATTGTTAATTTGAAAGAATTAAAAGTGCAGTTTCTTGTCTCTCCTCCTTGTATTGTTCAAGTGGTTGAGGTTGTCTATGGGATTTAGCAATTAGTAGCCTATATGTAGACCAATACTTTCTAGAGATAGTAATTATTACATTAATCTAACTACACCGTTGAAGATGTCATTTGTAGTTAATAATTAATAACTTTAGAGTAACTGTTATAATATCAAGAGGTGAAACTGGAAGAATGTTATTCAACCTAAAGTAGTCTACTATTACTTTGATACATTTTTACTTAAGTAAAAGTAAAAATACCAGTCTAAAAATCTACTCAAGTAAAAAGTAGTTAATTTAAAACATGAGTAAAAGTTGCTGAGTAACTTGTTTAACAGCGGGGGTGGGGTGGGGGACTCCCCCATGTGGGGTTGTA
Organism: Pimephales promelas; assembly: GCF_016745375.1. Next base: position 2,460,449 of record NW_024121655.1, read on the forward strand.
ACGTATGAAACTTTCACAGTATGAGAACCGTCTCAGAAAATATCACGGTTTATGGTATTAAACAATTATTAAATATATAAACTGCATTATTAAATTACGGTTATTATTATCATCAGTTAAAATGACAGTTAAATAAATTAAACATTTGTTCAATAAAACATAATATCAACTAACTTCAATAATTGATTTAATTATGATTGACATCTTATTTTTTATCATTAATAACTTATAAAATTTTATTACAATTTTTTCAATGATTTAATAGAAATATATTATCCAAAACAGTGGTAATCAAATAAAAGTTTAGTAAATGTTTTAATCCTTTTATTTTTTGGCAAATGCTGCAAAACAGATTTAGTCAATTAAACCATGGACAAACAATATAATTGCTTAAAGAATGTGTAAATACATTTTAGTATTATTGTTGGTGTTTAAACAGCACTTCCTCTTTAAAAAGGGGAGGAGACCGCAAGAAACTCTGGGTTTACTGAAGAAAACCTGCTCCCGACCAGGTTAGGTTCACAGAGTAAGTTACCATGGTAACTGACTCTGAGTATAAGTTACCTCTCTTTCAGAAACAGGCTTGACTTACTCTGCTTTCTTGGGTTTGATATACCCCCCTTTCTGAAACGGAAAACCCAGAGTTTCCCTCATTTCAGGGTTAACATACTCAGAGTTTTCACTTAACCTCCTTTCTGAAACAGGCCCCAGGTAAGCCCCTGAATGATTTTATTTCATTTTTTAAAGTAAAAAACCTTAATGTATATATTATGAATTTATGATGATGATGGCAGGTAGCCTGGGCTAGTTGATTACGGGCATAAAAAAAATTATCTTTCACGCTCTATGGCAGGAAGGTGGACATATAATTACTTGACATGTTTTATATAAGTGATTTATTAAGTTATTTACGCCTGTCGGCTGTGTACGGACGTTGGTTTTTGCAGTTATTTTGTATTGAAGTCTATGGGGAGTCTAGACAGTAAAGTTCCCGGATGTGCGTATATTTTTGTTGTTGAGCCACAGGTTCCCTGCAGAAGTTAAGCAGCAATTCAGCATATTAGAATATTTTCTGAAGGATCTGAGTAATGATGCTGAAAATTCATCTTCACAATCACAGGAATGTTGCATTTAAAAATATATTGAATTAGAAAAGTTATTTTAAATTGTAAATATTCCACAATGATGCCTTGGTGAGGATAAGAGACAAATGTCTGCTTGGTATTGTTTTGTAGTTACAGAGTGATGTAGCGAACAGCTTCAGTGAGCCGCTCCAGAGGAAGTTGCTGGAGGTCGAGGGTCTGTATAGTAAAACCCGTTCCCGTCACACCTTCATCCAAGCCCTGACGCGCAGGATCCGGGGCCTAGTGCATCATGCCAAAGGCTGAACCGTCACAAATAGTGCGGAACATTATTCTTTTCAATTAGGTGTCAAACAAGTGCTTTTTACAGTTTTGATTACTATCATCACATTAAATTGTCTTGCTATGAAGATATCTATTGGATTTCTGCTTTTTTCTAATGTGGTAAATAAATGGTTTTCTAAACAGACAGGCCTCTTTTTTATGATTTTCTTGGCAAAATATGTGACTTATATTAAAGAAAAAACAACAATGTAAGTGTAAAAAGGGGGCACGAAATCGGTCCAAATGGTGGGGTTCGATTCGTGGTGAAGGTTTCAAGCGTGTTCCGTCTTTTCCAAGCAAAGTGAATTTTAATTAAATGCAACACATTTAATCTTAATATGTATTAACTCGTTTCATCTGACTCCATAAAATGAAAAGGGTTTATCAAAGATATCTGTGCATCATTTAATACATTAATGTTCGACTATTCCTTTTAACTCTAATGAAAATAAAGTCAAAGTCTGTTAGAATAGTCAAGTATAACAATTTATTATGTCAGGTAAATGTATTATTACAGTTCCACAAAATAATCAGAGCAAACCATCAATTGTTTTAGGACAAAGGAACTTTACCCAACATATTACATGAGCTGAGCCTTGAAGACACATCATCACAGGCTGATCTGAATACAGAAAGCAGCCCTGAACTCTTGTGCATTTCCCTTAAATTGAGCCAAACCTTACCTGATCTAATCACCAAATTGACCTGATCCAATCACCAAACTACAATGGACTGAATCCCCCCACCATGCTTACTGGGGGAAGGAGAGTTTGCATTCAGACAAAAGGTAGAAGGTGATTAACTCAAAGACACACCCTTTTGTGTGCAAGATATTTCTATATTCTTAAAAACCTAGGGTGCTTCTCAATATCCCTCCTCGTCTCCTCGCTCCTCCGTCCTCCCTCCTATGACCCAGAAACCGATCGAGCTCAGCCATCTTGAAGGACATCTCAATTCTCTAATTGCACCATGAGGAGTCGAGGATCGAGGAGTGAGGAGGCTTCCTGAGGAGTCATAAGCGAGGATACACAGGTGCATCCTACGCGTCGCGGAACTGTTATACTGACTAAACGTGACGCACGTGTCAATTCTCCTCCCCCTTCACATCGGTCACAATCATTTTAATTTATACTTTACCTTTGCAGTTTATATAAACCACACATCTCAGATATTTCAACAGTATAGTCTACCTTTATTATTATTTATTATGAATTTATTGAATAACCAAACTTCAACAACATAAGGACAGATCCTTTTAGCGCTGCTGATGACACTGTGGACTGACGCCAATTTGACGCCAGGTTGTGTTCAAACAATCATGGAGATCTGCCGTCCCGGCGTCCGTCCTCCGAGGAATTGCAGAAGTAAACCTTAGAGGAGGATCCCTCCTTGTAAATTCACTTTCTTGGTTGGTTGGCAATTACCTGTGCCACACTTAAGAATTAACCCTTTTGGCACAGGGTATTAGGTCAACGAAATCGAACTGTAAGGATTAATTTCACACTTCTACAATTAATGCCTGCTTGGCGATTACAATATAATGTATATTCGAATTTAAGAATATAAATGAAATTATTATTTCTGGTCTCTGGAAAGAAAATGTTACAGATTTGTTAAATTTAGATGTTAAAACTATTAAGCTATTTGCTATTGGGCTACTACCCGACTAGCAAATGACGCTAATAGCTGAAGGCCTTGAGTGACCAAAGTTGTTAGCTCAGTGAGGGTTTTAGATGCATTTGAGCTTTGGTTCCTTGCAGGGCGCTGGTTTGTGCCATCAGAGGGTGGTCATCTGCGTTTTTTGAAATAGAGAGGAGGTCTGCCTCTGCCCAACGACCAGCACTTTTCCTCTGTATGACCTGTTTTGTGACAGGAATTACAGAATCTGCTCAGTTTGCCACCGTGTGGCTTTCTGAATTCTCCTTCAAATGAGGGATTTTCATGACATTCTAACACAGCTACCTCACCATGTATTTGTTTTCATGACTCAATTCTTGTTGCCCAGCTAACAATACCTTCGAATGTATTTTTTGCTGGAGAAGCACCATACATTAGCGATTGCTGTACACGCGGCCTGCATTTGTAAGTAGTAAGTCAAGGAGAGTTACATTGTTGTGGTTGACACCCTCAATTCCAGAATACTCCTCAAACAGTTCAAACATTTTCTCTGCACGTCTCAAACGATTCTTCAGTACCCTGTTTCCGATTGAGAATCAGTTCCCATCCAACAGGACTACAACCACGTAGATCGCGCAGACATTGTTTTAATCTATTAAAGATTCCACTCTCAGGCTCATTTTGATGCATTGACTGCACAATGGTGCCTGTCATCAAAGCCGGTGGTATCTTATAGTTCAGGACATCTGGAATTGAGCTGATAACAATTAGCCAAATATCTTTTGGTTCAAGCTGAAATGCATGTTTTAGGCTAACAACGTGTCTCCACCATGGTTCGAATGGCCCTTTCAAAGGGAATGGTCCGATCTCTGCTTTAAACGAGCTACATTCAGTTACCGTAAGAGGACGCCGAATGGTTGACTCTGTGCTGTTTGGGTGCCGTATCACCTTAAAGGCTGAAACAAACACCTCGTTCAAAACTTTATCGCATGCTTCATCTGTCTGAAAAGGTACAGGGTTATTAGAGCAGGCTAACTCGTTTAAGAAGCGCACATTTTTAGTCCCATCGCTGTTGAGCGTTTTGGGAGAAATGGACTTTTCAACAATTAGTTTAGCCTTAAGATCTGCAATGGTGTGTTTGTGATTTTTACACTTTTCAGTCAGGGCTAACTGCTCAGCTAGTAATTTATCTAGCTATGTTTGAAGATCTTGGATCTTTTCCTCAGACAATTTTGCCTCTGCACTTTTAGAATGCACTTCTTCACATTTAGCATCTATAAGCGAAGATAGAAATGTTGTTGACTTATCCAGCCGTTTATAACTTATGAAGTTTAAAGCTTCAATTATTTTATCATGTTTTGATTTCTTCTGCTTGCTACCCACTGGTTCCCACCAAGTGAGAATTTCACTGTCAATAGCATCCATGTTAAGACCTTTTTTTACTGAGTTTATGCAGTGTATGCGCGACCTTTTCGGCCCATAGTGTAAACAGGACAGAATCTTTATACATTTTCCGATTTATATTTGGGGGAAATTTCTTTCCCTGAAGCTTTGAATATAAAAAGGTTTTTGTTTTAGGATTAATGATTTGCCCGTTCAGTTTCTGCTCAAAATTTTCAAGAATTAATGAGCATTGTGAATCACATTATAACCACATTCAGCATAGATACACACACGTGTTTAATTCAGTTCACAGGATACATATGGCCTTGAATACATCAACAGCCTTTACCTAAGTGTTCCAAAACACTTACAGTAAAGCAATCCTGTGTTTAAAGAATAAACTTACATTAGCCTATGTTCACGTAGAGTAGCACAACAACTATACAGTGTGTTCTATGAGTGCGTTACATTGTGAAGCACAACTCCAAATTTGAAAATACAAACTATTGTATTATTGCTTTTTAATCCCATCTGTTTTACAGTGGATACTTTCAAATGCAATATAAATTTTGCTTTATCATAAACAATACATCGATCTGCCTCATTTATAAAATCAAGTGTTTCCGATCGTTTACAAACTGATTTGTATTTCTGTTGTTTGTCGATTCTCTTCACGTTAGCTGGTTTGTTTCCACAAAGCCACTACAACATGACGCTAGACATGCAAGTTTGTTTTATAGCTCCTCAAGTAACGTTAAGGCTACCCGAAAATCATTTGGAAGATGTTATTCCAATTTTAGGTTTCATTTCTTTTCTCTTAAGCAAACAAGTATATCTTTAAAATCTATTACACTCTTTTATCTGCGCGCCACGGCCGTTATCGTGTCCTCACGTTTTAGTTTTGGACTAAACAAAGGGCTTTCCGACCCGTAACAATGCAAACAACATTTTCTCAACACTTTTCGAAAGGGTAGAAAAATGTGACTTACCACAGCGGCAGAAGAAAGGAAGATGTTCAAACCTCTTGTTGATTTTAAGATTCCCGTACTTAATTGGTAGCTACTTAATTGCTCGCGAAATCCATCTGTTGCGATCACGGAGGCGCAGGGTTGCCAACTCTCACGCATCTGGCGTGACACGCATTCAGCCTCAATCTCACGGTCTCACGCTCAACATAGAAATCTCACGCTAAATTAGACATTCTTCTGTGCTGTATTTTTTTGTATTACTATAAGCAAGTTCAGGCTACTGATTGGACGCAGAGAAAAATCGAGGAAAAAGATTACACTGACACCAACAGACTAGAGAAGTTTACTCCTGATATGGAGCGTTTTGGCGCTTTTAAATGTGACAGAACGCACTCGCGTCAGTTCAAACGGCACGTGATACAGTTGCCTAGGCTACAACACCCACAGGGCACGAGCAAAATACTATATCTGGTAATCTCCCGCTTTATATTAACAAACTGTCAACACGGGCTTTTGCGATGCACAGAGAGACGCTGCGCTGCCTATGACCTTGAACGTGAGTTGAGAGCGTACATTGGCACTACGTGCCTGTCTTTTTAGCAAAAAAGATATCCTTCACGAAATATCTACAGTGGCGTAGGGCGAGGGCGTGAGGTGCTTGATAGCAAATTTTGACGCGTTCGACCCGAGTTCGAATCCGGCTTTTGCCTTTAAAGGTTCTCTAAGCGATGCTGGGCCAAAACATTTTTTGTCACATACATCAAACGTCTCCTCACTATCGGTTAGCTGCCTGTCCCCTAAACACACTGTAAAAAAACGCGGTCTCTGTAGACACCACAGGCTCCACAAACGGCAACAAAAACAATATACAAACAGTGTTCCAGCCAATCACTGGCAAAGTATTTGAGGGTGGGTCTGGGGGGTTAGTGCGTGCACACATGAAGGGTGTGTGTGTGTGAAGGAGAGCAGCGAAGCATCAGAGGGAAGTTTGAAAAATTACAGACACACGACCAAAGAGACGTCGTTCTGAGGAACAAATTAAAAAGAAGAAGGAGTCGGATAAAGAATGTGCGAAGTTCCGAATTTACATCGGTAGCAAAGCTTTTGAACGATGGCGAGAACTCCGGCGGCAGAAGGGCTTCCAGTCCGACATTCAGGTTGCTCTGTTTTTGCTTGACAGGTGGGTAACGTTAAATTGTTTTTTTCTTTTTTTTCTTTTTTCTGTTTTCTTCTAAAAATGTTCGCCAAACCCACACAGGGATATAATTAGCTTGAACTATGCATGTTCACAATTATTTCAGGAAGCACGGAAGCACGGGGGAGGAGATGAGATGCGGAGGAGGGAGGGTCTAGCTCCGATTTGTTTGAAAATATTAGAACGTGAACACCCAGGATCGCTTTGAGAACCTTTAAGTCTCATGGCCCTCTATCAGAATCCAGAGTTTTGAGAAGATTGGAGAAACTTAATTTTTCGCCTGAAAAAAAAAAAAAAACGAAAGGGGTACCGCTGTCGTTTTTTTTTCGGGTTGAATTTTTGAGTTTCGATATCTCAGCTCTGGAAGGGTCTAGAGCTTCCATTTTTGCGGCCAGGTTTAAGTCTCATGGCCCTCTATCGGAATCCAGAGTTTTGAGAAGATTGGAGAAACTTAATTTTTCGCCCGAAAAAAAAAAAACGAAAGGGGTACCGCTGTCGTTTTTTTTTTGGGTGAATTTTTGAGTTTCGATATCTCAGCTCTGGAAGGGTCTAGAGCTTCCATTTTTGCGGCCAGGTTTAAGTCTCATGGCCCTCTATCAGAATCCAGAGTTTTGAGAAGATTGGAGAAACTTAATTTTTCGCCCGAAAAAAAACCCACAAGGGGTACCGCTGTCGTTTTTTTTTTTTCGGGTTGAATTTTTGAGTTTCGATATCTCAGCTCTGGAAGGGTCTAGAGCTTCCATTTTTGCGGCCAGGTTTAAGTCTCATGGCCCTCTATCAGAATCCAGAGTTTTGAGAAGATTGGAGAAACTTAATTTTTCGCCCAAAAAAAAAAACGTAAGGGGTACCACTGTCGTTTTTTTTTCGGGCCCAATTTTTGAGTTTCGATATCTCAGCTCTGGAAGGGGCTAGAGCCTCCATTTTTGCACTCAGGTCTAAGTCTCATGGCCCTCTATCAGAATCCAGAGTTTTGGGAAGATTGGAGAAACTTAATTTTTCGCCCAAAAAAAAAAAAAACGTAAGGGGTACCACTGTCGTTTTTTTTCGGGCCAATTTTTGCGTTTCGATATCTCAGCTCTGGAAGGGGCTAGAGCCTCCATTTTTGCACTCAGGTCTAAGTCTCATGGCCCTCTATCAGAATCCAGAGTTTTGGGAAGATTGGAGAAACTTAATTTTTCGCCCAAAAAAAAAAAAACGTAAGGGGTACCACTGTCGTTTTTTTTTCGGGCCCAATTTTTGAGTTTCGATATCTCAGCTCTGGAAGGGGCTAGAGCCTCCATTTTTGCACTCAGGTCTAAGTCTCATGGCCCTCTATCAGAATCCAGAGTTTTGGGAAGATTGGAGAAACTTAATTTTTCGCCCAAAAAAAAAAACGTAAGGGGTACCACTGTCGTTTTTTTTTTCGGGCCCAATTTTTGAGTTTCGATATCTCAGCTCTGGAAGGGGCTAGAGCCTCCATTTTTGCACTCAGGTCTAAGTCTCATGGCCCTCTATCAGAATCCAGAGTTTTGGAAGATTGGAGAAACTTAATTTTTTCGCCCAAGAAAAAAAACGTAAGGGGTACCACTGTCGTTTTTTTTTCGGGCCCAATTTTTGAGTTTCGATATCTCAGCTCTGGAAGGGGCTAGAGCCTCCATTTTTGCACTCAGGTCTAAGTCTCATGGCCCTCTATCAGAATCCAGAGTTTTGGGAAGATTGGAGAAACTTAATTTTTCGCCCAAAAAAAAAAAAACGTAAGGGGTACCACTGTCGTTTTTTTTTTCGGGCCCAATTTTTGAGTTTCGATATCTCAGCTCTGGAAGGGGCTAGAGCCTCCATTTTTGCACTCAGGTCTAAGTCTCATGGCCCTCTATCAGAATCCAGAGTTTTGGGAAGATTGGAGAAACTTAATTTTTCGCCCAAAAAAAAAAACGTAAGGGTACCACTGTCGTTTTTTTTTTCGGGCCCAATTTTGAGTTTCGATATCTCAGCTCTGGAAGGGGCTAGAGCCTCCATTTTTGCACTCAGGTCTAAGTCTCATGGCCCTCTATCAGAATCCAGAGTTTTGGGAAGATTGGAGAAACTTAATTTTTCGCCCAAAAAAAAAACGTAAGGGGTACCACTGTCGTTTTTTTTTTTCGGGCCAATTTTTGAGTTTCGATATCTCAGCTCTGGAAGGGGCTAGAGCCTCCATTTTTGCACTCAGGTCTAAGTCTCATGGCCCTCTATCAGAATCCAGAGTTTTGGAAGATTGGAGAAACTTAATTTTTCGCCCAAAAAAAAAACGTAAGGGGTACCACTGTCGTTTTTTTTCGGCCCAATTTTTGAGTTTCGATATCTCAGCTCTGGAAGGGGCTAGAGCCTCCATTTTTGCACTCAGGTCTAAGTCTCATGGCCCTCTATCAGAATCCAGAGTTTTGGAAGATTGGAGAAACTTAATTTTTCGCCCAAAAAAAAAAAACGTAAGGGGTACCACTGTCGTTTTTTTTTTCGGGCCCAATTTTTGAGTTTCGATATCTCAGCTCTGGAAGGGGCTAGAGCCTCCATTTTTGCACTCAGGTCTAAGTCTCATGGCCTCTATCAGAATCCAGAGTTTTGGGAAGATTGGAGAAACTTAATTTTTCGCCCAAAAAAAAAAAACGTAAGGGGTACCACTGTCGTTTTTTTTTCGGGCCCAATTTTTGAGTTTCGATATCTCAGCTCTGGAAGGGGCTAGAGCCTCCATTTTTGCACTCAGGTCTAAGTCTCATGGCCCTCTATCAGAATCCAGAGTTTTGGAAGATTGGAGAAACTTAATTTTTCGCCCAAAAAAAAAAAACGTAAGGGGTACCACTGTCGTTTTTTTTTCGGGCCCAATTTTTGAGTTTCGATATCTCAGCTCTGGAAGGGGCTAGAGCCTCCATTTTTGCACTCAGGTCTAAGTCTCATGGCCCTCTATCAGAATCCAGAGTTTTGGGAAGATTGGAGAAACTTAATTTTTCGCCCAAAAAAAAAAAACGTAAGGGGTACCACTGTCGTTTTTTTTTCGGGCCGAATTTTTGAGTTTCGATATCTCAGCTCTGGAAGGGGCTAGAGCCTCCATTTTTGCACTCAGGTCTAAGTCTCATGGCCCTCTATCAGAATCCAGAGTTTTGGGAAGATTGGAGAAACTTAATTTTTCGCCCAAAAAAAAAAAACGTAAGGGGTACCACTGTCGTTTTTTTTTCGGGCCGAATTTTTGAGTTTCGATATCTCAGCTCTGGAAGGGGCTAGAGCCTCCATTTTTGCACTCAGGTCTAAGTCTCATGGCCCTCTATCAGAATCCAGAGTTTTGGGAAGATTGGAGAAACTTAATTTTTCGCCCAAAAAAAAAAACGTAAGGGGTACCACTGTCGTTTTTTTTTCGGGCCGAATTTTTGAGTTTCGATATCTCAGCTCTGGAAGGGGCTAGAGCCTCCATTTTTGCACTCAGGTCTAAGTCTCATGGCCCTCTATCAGAATCCAGAGTTTTGGGAAGATTGGAGAAACTTAATTTTTCGCCCAAAAAAAAAAACGTAAGGGGTACCACTGTCGTTTTTTTTCGGGCCGAATTTTTGAGTTTCGATATCTCAGCTCTGGAAGGGGCTAGAGCCTCCATTTTTGCACTCAGGTCTAAGTCTCATGGCCTCTATCAGAATCCAGAGTTTTGGAAGATTGGAGAAACTTAATTTTTCGCCCAAAAAAAAAAAACGTAAGGGGTACCACTGTCGTTTTTTTTTCGGGCCGAATTTTTGAGTTTCGATATCTCAGCTCTGGAAGGGGCTAGAGCCTCCATTTTTGCACTCAGGTCTAAGTCTCATGGCCCTCTATCAGAATCCAGAGTTTTGGGAAGATTGGAGAAACTTAATTTTTCGCCCAAAAAAAAAAACGTAAGGGGTACCACTGTCGTTTTTTTTTCGGGCCCAATTTTTGAGTTTCGATATCTCAGCTCTGGAAGGGGCTAGAGCCTCCATTTTTGCACTCAGGTCTAAGTCTCATGGCCCTCTATCAGAATCCAGAGTTTGGGAAGATTGGAGAAACTTAATTTTTCGCCCCAAAAAAAAAAACGTAAGGGGTACCACTGTCGTTTTTTTTTCGGGCCAAATTTTTGAGTTTCGATATCTCAGCTCTGGAAGGGGCTAGAGCCTCCATTTTTGCACTCAGGTCTAAGTCTCATGGCCCTCTATCAGAATCCAGAGTTTTGGGAAGATTGGAGAAACTTAATTTTTCGCCCAAAAAAAAAAAACGTAAGGGGTACCACTGTCGTTTTTTTTTCGGGCCGAATTTTTGAGTTTCGATATCTCAGCTCTGGAAGGGGCTAGAGCCTCCATTTTTGCACTCAGGTCTAAGTCTCATGGCCCTCTATCAGAATCCAGAGTTTGGGAAGATTGGAGAAACTTAATTTTTCGCCCAAAAAAAAAACGTAAGGGGTACCACTGTCGTTTTTTTTTCGGGCCCAATTTTTGAGTTTCGATATCTCAGCTCTGGAAGGGGCTAGAGCCTCCATTTTTGCACTCAGGTCTAAGTCTCATGGCCCTCTATCAGAATCCAGAGTTTTGGGAAGATTGGAGAAACTTAATTTTTCGCCCAAAAAAAAAAACGTAAGGGGTACCACTGTCGTTTTTTTTTTCGGGCCCAATTTTTGAGTTTCGATATCTCAGCTCTGGAAGGGGCTAGAGCCTCCATTTTTGCACTCAGGTCTAAGTCTCATGGCCCTCTATCAGAATCCAGAGTTTTGGGAAGATTGGAGAAACTTAATTTTTCGCCCAAAAAAAAAACGTAAGGGGTACCACTGTCGTTTTTTTTTCGGGCCGAATTTTTGAGTTTCGATATCTCAGCTCTGGAAGGGGCTAGAGCCTCCATTTTTGCACTCAGGTCTAAGTCTCATGGCCCTCTATCAGAATCCAGAGTTTTGGGAAGATTGGAGAAACTTAATTTTTCGCCCAAAAAAAAAACGTAAGGGGTACCACTGTCGTTTTTTTTTTCGGGCCGAATTTTTGAGTTTCGATATCTCAGCTCTGGAAGGGGCTAGAGCCTCCATTTTTGCACTCAGGTCTAAGTCTCATGGCCTCTATCAGAATCCAGAGTTTTGGGAAGATTGGAGAAACTTAATTTTTCGCCCAAAAAAAAAAAACGTAAGGGGTACCACTGTCGTTTTTTTTTCGGGCCGAATTTTTGAGTTTCGATATCTCAGCTCTGGAAGGGGCTAGAGCCTCCATTTTTGCACTCAGGTCTAAGTCTCATGGCCCTCTATCAGAATCCAGAGTTTTGGAAGATTGGAGAAACTTAATTTTTCGCCCAAAAAAAAAAAACGTAAGGGGTACCACTGTCGTTTTTTTTTCGGGCCGAATTTTTGAGTTTCGATATCTCAGCTCTGGAAGGGGCTAGAGCCTCCATTTTTGCACTCAGGTCTAAGTCTCATGGCCCTCTATCAGAATCCAGAGTTTTGGGAAGATTGGAGAAACTTAATTTTTCGCCCAAAAAAAAAAAACGTAAGGGGTACCACTGTCGTTTTTTTTTTCGGGCCGAATTTTTGAGTTTCGATATCTCAGCTCTGGAAGGGGCTAGAGCCTCCATTTTTGCACTCAGGTCTAAGTCTCATGGCCCTCTATCAGAATCCAGAGTTTTGGGAAGATTGGAGAAACTTAATTTTTCGCCCAAAAAAAAAAACGTAAGGGGTACCACTGTCGTTTTTTTTTTCGGGCCGAATTTTTGAGTTTCGATATCTCAGCTCTGGAAGGGCTAGAGCCTCCATTTTTGCACTCAGGTCTAAGTCTCATGGCCCTCTATCAGAATCCAGAGTTTTGGGAAGATTGGAGAAACTTAATTTTTCGCCCAAAAAAAAAAACGTAAGGGGTACCACTGTCGTTTTTTTTTTCGGGCCGAATTTTTGAGTTTCGATATCTCAGCTCTGGAAGGGGCTAGAGCCTCCATTTTTGCACTCAGGTCTAAGTCTCATGGCCCTCTATCAGAATCCAGAGTTTTGGGAAGATTGGAGAAACTTAATTTTTCGCCCAAAAAAAAAAAACGTAAGGGGTACCACTGTCGTTTTTTTTTCGGGCCGAATTTTTGAGTTTCGATATCTCAGCTCTGGAAGGGCTAGAGCCTCCATTTTTGCACTCAGGTCTAAGTCTCATGGCCCTCTATCAGAATCCAGAGTTTTGGGAAGATTGGAGAAACTTAATTTTTCGCCCAAAAAAAAAAACGTAAGGGGTACCACTGTCGTTTTTTTTTCGGGCCGAATTTTTGAGTTTCGATATCTCAGCTCTGGAAGGGGCTAGAGCCTCCATTTTTGCACTCAGGTCTAAGTCTCATGGCCCTCTATCAGAATCCAGAGTTTTGGGAAGATTGGAGAAACTTAATTTTTCGCCCAAAAAAAAAAACGTAAGGGGTACCACTGTCGTTTTTTTTTCGGGCCGAATTTTTGAGTTTCGATATCTCAGCTCTGGAAGGGGCTAGAGCCTCCATTTTTGCACTCAGGTCTAAGTCTCATGGCCCTCTATCAGAATCCAGAGTTTTGGGAAGATTGGAGAAACTTAATTTTTCGCCCAAAAAAAAAAAACGTAAGGGGTACCACTGTCGTTTTTTTTTTTCGGGCCCAATTTTGAGTTTCGATATCTCAGCTCTGGAAGGGGCTAGAGCCTCCATTTTTGCACTCAGGTCTAAGTCTCATGGCCCTCTATCAGAATCCAGAGTTTTGGGAAGATTGGAGAAACTTAATTTTTCGCGCCCAAAAAAAAAAAACGTAAGGGGTACCACTGTCGTTTTTTTTTCGGGCCCAATTTTTGAGTTTCGATATCTCAGCTCTGGAAGGGGCTAGAGCCTCCATTTTTGCACTCAGGTCTAAGTCTCATGGCCCTCTATCAGAATCCAGAGTTTTGGGAAGATTGGAGAAACTTAATTTTTCGCCCCCAAAAAAAAAAACGTAAGGGGTACCACTGTCGTTTTTTTTTCGGGCCGAATTTTTGAGTTTCGATATCTCAGCTCTGGAAGGGGCTAGAGCCTCCATTTTTGCACTCAGGTCTAAGTCTCATGGCCCTCTATCAGAATCCAGAGTTTTGGGAAGATTGGAGAAACTTAATTTTTCGCCCAAAAAAAAAAAAACGTAAGGGGTACCACTGTCGTTTTTTTTCGGGCCGAATTTTTGAGTTTCGATATCTCAGCTCTGGAAGGGGCTAGAGCCTCCATTTTTGCACTCAGGTCTAAGTCTCATGGCCCTCTATCAGAATCCAGAGTTTTGGAAGATTGGAGAAACTTAATTTTTCGCCCAAAAAAAAAAAAACGTAAGGGGTACCACTGTCGTTTTTTTTTTCGGGCCGAATTTTTGAGTTTCGATATCTCAGCTCTGGAAGGGGCTAGACCCTCCATTTTTGCACTCAGGTCTAAGTCTCATGGCCCTCTATCAGAATCCAGAGTTTTGGGAAGATTGGAGAAACTTAATTTTTCGCCCAAAAAAAAAAAAATGTAGGGGTACCACTGTCGTTTTTTTTTTCGGCCGAATTTTTTGAGTTTCGATATCTCAGCTCTGGAAGGGGATAGAGCCTCCATTTTTGCACTCAGGTCTAAGTCTCATGGCCCTCTATCAGAATCCAGAGTTTTGGGAAGATTGGAGAAACTTAATTTTTCGCCCAAAAAAAAAAACGTAAGGGGTACCACTGTCGTTTTTTTTTGGGCCTATTTTTGAGTTTCGATATCTCAGCTCTGGAAGGGGCTAGAGCCTCCATTTTTGCACTCAGGTCTAAGTCTCATGGCCCTCTATCAGAATCCAGAGTTTTGGGAAGATTGGAGAAACTTAATTTTTCGCCCAAAAAAAAAAACGTAAGGGGTACCACTGTCGTTTTTTTTCGGGCCCTATTTTTTGAGTTTCGATATCTCAGCTCTGGAAGGGGCTAGAGCCTCCATTTTTGCACTCAGGTCTAAGTCTCATGGCCCTCTATCAGAATCCAGAGTTTTGGGAAGATTGGAGAAACTTAATTTTTCGCCCCAAAAAAAAAAACGTAAGGGGTACCACTGTCGTTTTTTTTTTCGGGCCCAATTTTTGAGTTTCGATATCTCAGCTCTGGAAGGGGCTAGAGCCTCCATTTTTGCACTCAGGTCTAAGTCTCATGGCCCTCTATCAGAGTCCAGAGTTTTGGGAAGATTGGAGAAACTTAATTTTTCGCCCAAAAAAAAAAACGTAAGGGTACCACTGTCGTTTTTTTTTTCGGGCCCAATTTTTGAGTTTCGATATCTCAGCTCTGGAAGGGGCTAGAGCCTCCATTTTTGCACTCAGGTCTAAGTCTCATGGCCCTCTATCAGAATCCAGAGTTTTGGGAAGATTGGAGAAACTTAATTTTTCGCCCAAAAAAAAAAAAACGTAAGGGGTACCACTGTCGTTTTTTTTTTTCGGGCCGAATTTTTGAGTTTCGATATCTCAGCTCTGGAAGGGGCTGGATTCATAAATTTTGGGGCATCTCGCCCGGGAGGCGGAGGTTACAACCTGCGTCACATCTTTCATGCGGGTTCTCGTCGACCAGGGTGAGCGCGCCCCATAGCGTACACAGGCAGGCGCGAACCTAGGTTCTTAAATATAATAAGTTATGTTTTTTACAACACCTTTTTGATAGAAAATTG
Source organism: Pimephales promelas (assembly GCF_016745375.1). Next base: position 2,475,607 of record NW_024121655.1, read on the forward strand.
ATGTTTAATTTCCATATTCTTTTTGTTTAGTGAACGAAAGCGAAATCTGGAATTGCTGTCTTTCAGTTTGTTTATCGTATACCTAGCTACATGGGTTTAAGTTGTACAAGATGTGCTGACAGTGCTGTAGCCTTATTTCAATGGCCAAGTCGCGTTTCATTACAGATGAATAGGCTTCTCTCAGTTTATTAAATACAACCTGACATGTCTCTTACAAACTATGAAGGGACAATGAATCAGTCAATACACTGACATGGCAATGCTAGACAGATAGCCTAACTTGCTTTGTTTGCAGAGCCTTACCGTGATTTGTCACTCTTCTCTCCACTCCGAGACCTACGTCTGGTAACAGCGGGGAAACTTTTTACCTCGATAAAGTTAGGCTACTTATTGTATTGTAGAAAAGTAAACTTCCATAAACTCCAGCTAACAGTTCATGTTTCTTCTTTCTAAGGTGATTCAAGCAAGTAACGACTAATTAGACTCAATACGATATTACACAGGTGGATTATGAAATAGAAACAGGCCTTAATGCAAGATTTTAATCATGTCAATACACATGATTATACACAATTTTGTAATGCAAATGTTTTCAACAAGGAAATATATGCATCACTTGTCAGTGAATCTTGGCTTGTAATACATTAATATTTATATTGTACATTTTGAGATTGTCATAAGTTCTTTCTTTGTTGGATTTCTTTATTGTTTATTGTAAAGTTCAATAAAAAAAAAAGTTTCCCTTAACACCCCACCCCTTATATTATTATTACCACAACCACTTTAAAAGGTTAAAGCGCTACGTATTTGGAACCCCTAAAATGCAATGCATGTGTATGATCACAAAATTCAAGATATGGGGTTAAAACATGTAATTAATCAATATCACACAAAGAGTGACATTTCAGGTTTTATTCAACAAAAACAGCATGATTTAAAATGTGACATTAAGTTACTATAACAGTTTATAAACAATAACTTAATACAACTACAAAATGTGCCAGAAATTTATAACATATGAATGAATAATAGCCTATAAAGAAACTTTGTGCCAAAAGGGTTCTTTCTTGTCATTTAAACATTTTTTTAGCATAAACGTTCCTTTGGAGTTGAGTAAAGAACCTCAATGCTTCATATATGAAAGCAAATGATGCATTTTTTTTCTAAGAGTGTGTGTCAGCAGAGTACAAAATAGGCCTACATGGTGAAGTAATCATACAAAATAAACACACACAAAAAGAAAGAAAACAAAAAAGAAAAGAAACCTATTTACAAAGCAACACTTGGTGTTTTTATTGCCAAGAGATGGGTGAAGAAGCCCTAGTCCTCCAACAGAGTGTCAGATCCTCCTTTCGACTTTACATTACGGAAATGCATCCCCATCTCTCTTGACAACTTGGAATGGGAGGCATCCAAGGCAGATCTATAAAATGATTTATATTTTTCGTTAACACAGACCAGGGGTGCAAACCAAACGAGGCTTCTGTAAGACTACGGGTTGAAGAGTAAAAAAAGTGCACCACTGTGATTTGGAAGTTGGTCTAGAAGCCTACTCTATCTAGCTAAGTCTCATGGCCCTCTATAAATCCAGAGTTTTGGGAAATTGGAGAAACTTAATTTTTCGCCCAAAAAAAAAACGTAAGGGGTACCACTGTCGTTTTTTTTTCGGGCCCAATTTTGAGTTTCGATATCTCAGCTCTGGAAGGGGCTAGAGCCTCCATTTTTGCACTCAGGTCTAAGTCTCATGGCCCTCTATCAGAATCCAGAGTTTTGGGAAGATTGGAGAAACTTAATTTTTCGCCCAAAAAAAAAAACGTAAGGGGTACCACTGTCGTTTTTTTTTCGGGCCGAATTTTTGAGTTTCGATATCTCAGCTCTGGAAGGGGCTAGAGCCTCCATTTTTGCACTCAGGTCTAAGTCTCATGGCCCTCTATCAGAATCCAGAGTTTTGGGAAGATTGGAGAAACTTAATTTTTCGCCCAAAAAAAAAAAACGTAAGGGGTACCACTGTCGTTTTTTTTTCGGGCCCAATTTTTGAGTTTCGATATCTCAGCTCTGGAAGGGGCTAGAGCCTCCATTTTTGCACTCAGGTCTAAGTCTCATGGCCCTCTATCAGAATCCAGAGTTTTGGGAAGATTGGAGAAACTTAATTTTTCGCCCAAAAAAAAAAAACGTAAGGGGTACCACTGTCGTTTTTTTTTCGGGCCCAATTTTTGAGTTTCGATATCTCAGCTCTGGAAGGGGCTAGAGCCTCCATTTTTGCACTCAGGTCTAAGTCTCATGGCCCTCTATCAGAATCCAGAGTTTTGGGAAGATTGGAGAAACTTAATTTTTCGCCCAAAAAAAAAAAACGTAAGGGGTACCACTGTCGTTTTTTTTTCGGGCCCAATTTTTGAGTTTCGATATCTCAGCTCTGGAAGGGGCTAGAGCCTCCATTTTTGCACTCAGGTCTAAGTCTCATGGCCCTCTATCAGAATCCAGAGTTTTGGGAAGATTGGAGAAACTTAATTTTTCGCCCAAAAAAAAAAAACGTAAGGGGTACCACTGTCGTTTTTTTTTCGGGCCGAATTTTTGAGTTTCGATATCTCAGCTCTGGAAGGGGCTAGAGCCTCCATTTTTGCACTCAGGTCTAAGTCTCATGGCCCTCTATCAGAATCCAGAGTTTTGGGAAGATTGGAGAAACTTAATTTTTCGCCCAAAAAAAAAAAACGTAAGGGGTACCACTGTCGTTTTTTTTTTCGGGCCGAATTTTTGAGTTTCGATATCTCAGCTCTGGAAGGGGCTAGAGCCTCCATTTTTGCACTCAGGTCTAAGTCTCATGGCCCTCTATCAGAATCCAGAGTTTTGGGAAGATTGGAGAAACTTAATTTTTCGCCCAAAAAAAAAAACGTAAGGGGTACCACTGTCGTTTTTTTTTTCGGGCCGAATTTTTGAGTTTCGATATCTCAGCTCTGGAAGGGGCTAGAGCCTCCATTTTTGCACTCAGGTCTAAGTCTCATGGCCCTCTATCAGAATCCAGAGTTTTGGGAAGATTGGAGAAACTTAATTTTTCGCCCAAAAAAAAAAAACGTAAGGGGTACCACTGTCGTTTTTTTTTTCGGGCCCAATTTTTGAGTTTCGATATCTCAGCTCTGGAAGGGGCTAGAGCCTCCATTTTTGCACTCAGGTCTAAGTCTCATGGCCCTCTATCAGAATCCAGAGTTTTGGGAAGATTGGAGAAACTTAATTTTTCGCCCAAAAAAAAAAAACGTAAGGGGTACCACAATTTTTGAGTTTCGATATCTCAGCTCTGGAAGGGGCTAGAGCCTCCATTTTTGCACTCAGGTCTAAGTCTCATGGCCCTCTATCAGAATCCAGAGTTTTGGGAAGATTGGAGAAACTTAATTTTTCGCCCAAAAAAAAAAAACGTAAGGGGTACCACTGTCGTTTTTTTTTCGGGCCCAATTTTTGAGTTTCGATATCTCAGCTCTGGAAGGGGCTAGAGCCTCCATTTTTGCACTCAGGTCTAAGTCTCATGGCCCTCTATCAGAATCCAGAGTTTTGGGAAGATTGGAGAAACTTAATTTTTCGCCCAAAAAAAAAAACGTAAGGGGTACCACTGTCGTTTTTTTTTCGGGCCCAATTTTTGAGTTTCGATATCTCAGCTCTGGAAGGGGCTAGAGCCTCCATTTTTGCACTCAGGTCTAAGTCTCATGGCCCTCTATCAGAATCCAGAGTTTTGGGAAGATTGGAGAAACTTAATTTTTCGCCCAAAAAAAAAAACGTAAGGGGTACCACTGTCGTTTTTTTTTCGGGCCCAATTTTTGAGTTTCGATATCTCAGCTCTGGAAGGGGCTAGAGCCTCCATTTTTGCACTCAGGTCTAAGTCTCATGGCCCTCTATCAGAATCCAGAGTTTTGGGAAGATTGGAGAAACTTAATTTTTCGCCCAAAAAAAAAAACGTAAGGGGTACCACTGTCGTTTTTTTTTTCGGGCCCAATTTTTGAGTTTCGATATCTCAGCTCTGGAAGGGGCTAGAGCCTCCATTTTTGCACTCAGGTCTAAGTCTCATGGCCCTCTATCAGAATCCAGAGTTTTGGGAAGATTGGAGAAACTTAATTTTTCGCCCAAAAAAAAAAACGTAAGGGGTACCACTGTCGTTTTTTTTTCGGGCCCAATTTTTGAGTTTCGATATCTCAGCTCTGGAAGGGGCTAGAGCCTCCATTTTTGCACTCAGGTCTAAGTCTCATGGCCCTCTATCAGAATCCAGAGTTTTGGGAAGATTGGAGAAACTTAATTTTTCGCCCAAAAAAAAAAACGTAAGGGGTACCACTGTCGTTTTTTTTTTCGGGCCAATTTTTGAGTTTCGATATCTCAGCTCTGGAAGGGGCTAGAGCCTCCATTTTTGCACTCAGGTCTAAGTCTCATGGCCCTCTATCAGAATCCAGAGTTTTGGGAAGATTGGAGAAACTTAATTTTTCGCCCAAAAAAAAAAACGTAAGGGGTACCACTGTCGTTTTTTTTTCGGGCCAATTTTTGAGTTTCGATATCTCAGCTCTGGAAGGGGCTAGAGCCTCCATTTTTGCACTCAGGTCTAAGTCTCATGGCCCTCTATCAGAATCCAGAGTTTTGGGAAGATTGGAGAAACTTAATTTTTCGCCCAAAAAAAAAAAACGTAAGGGGTACCACTGTCGTTTTTTTTTCGGGCCCAATTTTTGAGTTTCGATATCTCAGCTCTGGAAGGGGCTAGAGCCTCCATTTTTGCACTCAGGTCTAAGTCTCATGGCCCTCTATCAGAATCCAGAGTTTTGGGAAGATTGGAGAAACTTAATTTTTCGCCCAAAAAAAAAAACGTAAGGGGTACCACTGTCGTTTTTTTTTTCGGGCCCAATTTTTGAGTTTCGATATCTCAGCTCTGGAAGGGGCTAGAGCCTCCATTTTTGCACTCAGGTCTAAGTCTCATGGCCCTCTATCAGAATCCAGAGTTTTGGGAAGATTGGAGAAACTTAATTTTTCGCCCAAAAAAAAAAAACGTAAGGGGTACCACTGTCGTTTTTTTTTCGGGCCCAATTTTTGAGTTTCGATATCTCAGCTCTGGAAGGGGCTAGAGCCTCCATTTTTGCACTCAGGTCTAAGTCTCATGGCCCTCTATCAGAATCCAGAGTTTTGGGAAGATTGGAGAAACTTAATTTTTCGCCCAAAAAAAAAAACGTAAGGGGTACCACTGTCGTTTTTTTTTCGGGCCCAATTTTTGAGTTTCGATATCTCAGCTCTGGAAGGGGCTAGAGCCTCCATTTTTGCACTCAGGTCTAAGTCTCATGGCCCTCTATCAGAATCCAGAGTTTTGGGAAGATTGGAGAAACTTAATTTTTCGCCCAAAAAAAAAAACGTAAGGGGTACCACTGTCGTTTTTTTTTCGGGCCGAATTTTTGAGTTTCGATATCTCAGCTCTGGAAGGGGCTAGAGCCTCCATTTTTGCACTCAGGTCTAAGTCTCATGGCCCTCTATCAGAATCCAGAGTTTTGGGAAGATTGGAGAAACTTAATTTTTCGCCCAAAAAAAAAAACGTAAGGGGTACCACTGTCGTTTTTTTTTTCGGGCCCAATTTTTGAGTTTCGATATCTCAGCTCTGGAAGGGGCTAGAGCCTCCATTTTTGCACTCAGGTCTAAGTCTCATGGCCCTCTATCAGAATCCAGAGTTTTGGGAAGATTGGAGAAACTTAATTTTTCGCCCAAAAAAAAAAAACGTAAGGGGTACCACTGTCGTTTTTTTTTCGGGCCCAATTTTTGAGTTTCGATATCTCAGCTCTGGAAGGGGCTAGAGCCTCCATTTTTGCACTCAGGTCTAAGTCTCATGGCCCTCTATCAGAATCCAGAGTTTTGGGAAGATTGGAGAAACTTAATTTTTCGCCCAAAAAAAAAAAACGTAAGGGGTACCACTGTCGTTTTTTTTTCGGGCCCAATTTTTGAGTTTCGATATCTCAGCTCTGGAAGGGGCTAGAGCCTCCATTTTTGCACTCAGGTCTAAGTCTCATGGCCCTCTATCAGAATCCAGAGTTTTGGGAAGATTGGAGAAACTTAATTTTTCGCCCAAAAAAAAAAACGTAAGGGGTACCACTGTCGTTTTTTTTTCGGGCCGAATTTTTGAGTTTCGATATCTCAGCTCTGGAAGGGGCTAGAGCCTCCATTTTTGCACTCAGGTCTAAGTCTCATGGCCCTCTATCAGAATCCAGAGTTTTGGGAAGATTGGAGAAACTTAATTTTTCGCCCAAAAAAAAAAAACGTAAGGGGTACCACTGTCGTTTTTTTTTTCGGGCCGAATTTTTGAGTTTCGATATCTCAGCTCTGGAAGGGGCTAGAGCCTCCATTTTTGCACTCAGGTCTAAGTCTCATGGCCCTCTATCAGAATCCAGAGTTTTGGGAAGATTGGAGAAACTTAATTTTTCGCCCAAAAAAAAAAAACGTAAGGGGTACCACTGTCGTTTTTTTTTCGGGCCGAATTTTTGAGTTTCGATATCTCAGCTCTGGAAGGGGCTAGAGCCTCCATTTTTGCACTCAGGTCTAAGTCTCATGGCCCTCTATCAGAATCCAGAGTTTTGGGAAGATTGGAGAAACTTAATTTTTCGCCCAAAAAAAAAAACGTAAGGGGTACCACTGTCGTTTTTTTTTTCGGGCCCAATTTTTGAGTTTCGATATCTCAGCTCTGGAAGGGGCTAGAGCCTCCATTTTTGCACTCAGGTCTAAGTCTCATGGCCCTCTATCAGAATCCAGAGTTTTGGGAAGATTGGAGAAACTTAATTTTTCGCCCAAAAAAAAAAACGTAAGGGGTACCACTGTCGTTTTTTTTTTCGGGCCCAATTTTTGAGTTTCGATATCTCAGCTCTGGAAGGGGCTAGAGCCTCCATTTTTGCACTCAGGTCTAAGTCTCATGGCCCTCTATCAGAATCCAGAGTTTTGGGAAGATTGGAGAAACTTAATTTTTCGCCCAAAAAAAAAAACGTAAGGGGTACCACTGTCGTTTTTTTTTCGGGCCGAATTTTTGAGTTTCGATATCTCAGCTCTGGAAGGGGCTAGAGCCTCCATTTTTGCACTCAGGTCTAAGTCTCATGGCCCTCTATCAGAATCCAGAGTTTTGGGAAGATTGGAGAAACTTAATTTTTCGCCCAAAAAAAAAAACGTAAGGGGTACCACTGTCGTTTTTTTTTTCGGGCCGAATTTTTGAGTTTCGATATCTCAGCTCTGGAAGGGGCTAGAGCCTCCATTTTTGCACTCAGGTCTAAGTCTCATGGCCCTCTATCAGAATCCAGAGTTTTGGGAAGATTGGAGAAACTTAATTTTTCGCCCAAAAAAAAAAAACGTAAGGGGTACCACTGTCGTTTTTTTTTCGGGCCGAATTTTTGAGTTTCGATATCTCAGCTCTGGAAGGGGCTAGAGCCTCCATTTTTGCACTCAGGTCTAAGTCTCATGGCCCTCTATCAGAATCCAGAGTTTTGGGAAGATTGGAGAAACTTAATTTTTCGCCCAAAAAAAAAAACGTAAGGGGTACCACTGTCGTTTTTTTTTCGGGCCCAATTTTTGAGTTTCGATATCTCAGCTCTGGAAGGGGCTAGAGCCTCCATTTTTGCACTCAGGTCTAAGTCTCATGGCCCTCTATCAGAATCCAGAGTTTTGGGAAGATTGGAGAAACTTAATTTTTCGCCCAAAAAAAAAAACGTAAGGGGTACCACTGTCGTTTTTTTTTCGGGCCGAATTTTTGAGTTTCGATATCTCAGCTCTGGAAGGGGCTAGAGCCTCCATTTTTGCACTCAGGTCTAAGTCTCATGGCCCTCTATCAGAATCCAGAGTTTTGGGAAGATTGGAGAAACTTAATTTTTCGCCCAAAAAAAAAAACGTAAGGGGTACCACTGTCGTTTTTTTTTCGGGCCGAATTTTTGAGTTTCGATATCTCAGCTCTGGAAGGGGCTAGAGCCTCCATTTTTGCACTCAGGTCTAAGTCTCATGGCCCTCTATCAGAATCCAGAGTTTTGGGAAGATTGGAGAAACTTAATTTTTCGCCCAAAAAAAAAAACGTAAGGGGTACCACTGTCGTTTTTTTTTTCGGGCCGAATTTTTGAGTTTCGATATCTCAGCTCTGGAAGGGGCTAGAGCCTCCATTTTTGCACTCAGGTCTAAGTCTCATGGCCCTCTATCAGAATCCAGAGTTTTGGGAAGATTGGAGAAACTTAATTTTTCGCCCAAAAAAAAAAAACGTAAGGGGTACCACTGTCGTTTTTTTTTCGGGCCGAATTTTTGAGTTTCGATATCTCAGCTCTGGAAGGGGCTAGAGCCTCCATTTTTGCACTCAGGTCTAAGTCTCATGGCCCTCTATCAGAATCCAGAGTTTTGGGAAGATTGGAGAAACTTAATTTTTCGCCCAAAAAAAAAAACGTAAGGGGTACCACTGTCGTTTTTTTTTTCGGGCCGAATTTTTGAGTTTCGATATCTCAGCTCTGGAAGGGGCTAGAGCCTCCATTTTTGCACTCAGGTCTAAGTCTCATGGCCCTCTATCAGAATCCAGAGTTTTGGGAAGATTGGAGAAACTTAATTTTTCGCCCAAAAAAAAAAACGTAAGGGGTACCACTGTCGTTTTTTTTTCGGGCCGAATTTTTGAGTTTCGATATCTCAGCTCTGGAAGGGGCTAGAGCCTCCATTTTTGCACTCAGGTCTAAGTCTCATGGCCCTCTATCAGAATCCAGAGTTTTGGGAAGATTGGAGAAACTTAATTTTTCGCCCAAAAAAAAAAACGTAAGGGGTACCACTGTCGTTTTTTTTTCGGGCCGAATTTTTGAGTTTCGATATCTCAGCTCTGGAAGGGGCTAGAGCCTCCATTTTTGCACTCAGGTCTAAGTCTCATGGCCCTCTATCAGAATCCAGAGTTTTGGGAAGATTGGAGAAACTTAATTTTTCGCCCAAAAAAAAAAAACGTAAGGGGTACCACTGTCGTTTTTTTTTCGGGCCCAATTTTTGAGTTTCGATATCTCAGCTCTGGAAGGGGCTAGAGCCTCCATTTTTGCACTCAGGTCTAAGTCTCATGGCCCTCTATCAGAATCCAGAGTTTTGGGAAGATTGGAGAAACTTAATTTTTCGCCCAAAAAAAAAAACGTAAGGGGTACCACTGTCGTTTTTTTTTCGGGCCCAATTTTTGAGTTTCGATATCTCAGCTCTGGAAGGGGCTAGAGCCTCCATTTTTGCACTCAGGTCTAAGTCTCATGGCCCTCTATCAGAATCCAGAGTTTTGGGAAGATTGGAGAAACTTAATTTTTCGCCCAAAAAAAAAACGTAAGGGGTACCACTGTCGTTTTTTTTTCGGGCCCAATTTTTGAGTTTCGATATCTCAGCTCTGGAAGGGGCTAGAGCCTCCATTTTTGCACTCAGGTCTAAGTCTCATGGCCCTCTATCAGAATCCAGAGTTTTGGGAAGATTGGAGAAACTTAATTTTTCGCCCAAAAAAAAAAACGTAAGGGGTACCACTGTCGTTTTTTTTTCGGGCCCAATTTTTGAGTTTCGATATCTCAGCTCTGGAAGGGGCTAGAGCCTCCATTTTTGCACTCAGGTCTAAGTCTCATGGCCCTCTATCAGAATCCAGAGTTTTGGGAAGATTGGAGAAACTTAATTTTTCGCCCAAAAAAAAAAACGTAAGGGGTACCACTGTCGTTTTTTTTTCGGGCCCAATTTTTGAGTTTCGATATCTCAGCTCTGGAAGGGGCTAGAGCCTCCATTTTTGCACTCAGGTCTAAGTCTCATGGCCCTCTATCAGAATCCAGAGTTTTGGGAAGATTGGAGAAACTTAATTTTTCGCCCAAAAAAAAAAAACGTAAGGGGTACCACTGTCGTTTTTTTTTCGGGCCCAATTTTTGAGTTTCGATATCTCAGCTCTGGAAGGGGCTAGAGCCTCCATTTTTGCACTCAGGTCTAAGTCTCATGGCCCTCTATCAGAATCCAGAGTTTTGGGAAGATTGGAGAAACTTAATTTTTCGCCCAAAAAAAAAAACGTAAGGGGTACCACTGTCGTTTTTTTTTCGGGCCCAATTTTTGAGTTTCGATATCTCAGCTCTGGAAGGGGCTAGAGCCTCCATTTTTGCACTCAGGTCTAAGTCTCATGGCCCTCTATCAGAATCCAGAGTTTTGGGAAGATTGGAGAAACTTAATTTTTCGCCCAAAAAAAAAAAACGTAAGGGGTACCACTGTCGTTTTTTTTTCGGGCCGAATTTTTGAGTTTCGATATCTCAGCTCTGGAAGGGGCTAGAGCCTCCATTTTTGCACTCAGGTCTAAGTCTCATGGCCCTCTATCAGAATCCAGAGTTTTGGGAAGATTGGAGAAACTTAATTTTTCGCCCAAAAAAAAAAACGTAAGGGGTACCACTGTCGTTTTTTTTTCGGGCCAATTTTTGAGTTTCGATATCTCAGCTCTGGAAGGGGCTAGAGCCTCCATTTTTGCACTCAGGTCTAAGTCTCATGGCCCTCTATCAGAATCCAGAGTTTTGGGAAGATTGGAGAAACTTAATTTTTCGCCCAAAAAAAAAAACGTAAGGGGTACCACTGTCGTTTTTTTTTCGGGCCCAATTTTTGAGTTTCGATATCTCAGCTCTGGAAGGGGCTAGAGCCTCCATTTTTGCACTCAGGTCTAAGTCTCATGGCCCTCTATCAGAATCCAGAGTTTTGGGAAGATTGGAGAAACTTAATTTTTCGCCCAAAAAAAAAAAACGTAAGGGGTACCACTGTCGTTTTTTTTTCGGGCCCAATTTTTGAGTTTCGATATCTCAGCTCTGGAAGGGGCTAGAGCCTCCATTTTTGCACTCAGGTCTAAGTCTCATGGCCCTCTATCAGAATCCAGAGTTTTGGGAAGATTGGAGAAACTTAATTTTTCGCCCAAAAAAAAAAACGTAAGGGGTACCACTGTCGTTTTTTTTTCGGGCCGAATTTTTGAGTTTCGATATCTCAGCTCTGGAAGGGGCTAGAGCCTCCATTTTTGCACTCAGGTCTAAGTCTCATGGCCCTCTATCAGAATCCAGAGTTTTGGGAAGATTGGAGAAACTTAATTTTTCGCCCAAAAAAAAAAACGTAAGGGGTACCACTGTCGTTTTTTTTTCGGGCCCAATTTTTGAGTTTCGATATCTCAGCTCTGGAAGGGGCTAGAGCCTCCATTTTTGCACTCAGGTCTAAGTCTCATGGCCCTCTATCAGAATCCAGAGTTTTGGGAAGATTGGAGAAACTTAATTTTTCGCCCAAAAAAAAAAAACGTAAGGGGTACCACTGTCGTTTTTTTTTCGGGCCCAATTTTTGAGTTTCGATATCTCAGCTCTGGAAGGGGCTAGAGCCTCCATTTTTGCACTCAGGTCTAAGTCTCATGGCCCTCTATCAGAATCCAGAGTTTTGGGAAGATTGGAGAAACTTAATTTTTCGCCCAAAAAAAAAAACGTAAGGGGTACCACTGTCGTTTTTTTTTCGGGCCCAATTTTTGAGTTTCGATATCTCAGCTCTGGAAGGGGCTAGAGCCTCCATTTTTGCACTCAGGTCTAAGTCTCATGGCCCTCTATCAGAATCCAGAGTTTTGGGAAGATTGGAGAAACTTAATTTTTCGCCCAAAAAAAAAAACGTAAGGGGTACCACTGTCGTTTTTTTTTCGGGCCCAATTTTTGAGTTTCGATATCTCAGCTCTGGAAGGGGCTAGAGCCTCCATTTTTGCACTCAGGTCTAAGTCTCATGGCCCTCTATCAGAATCCAGAGTTTTGGGAAGATTGGAGAAACTTAATTTTTCGCCCAAAAAAAAAAACGTAAGGGGTACCACTGTCGTTTTTTTTTCGGGCCCAATTTTTGAGTTTCGATATCTCAGCTCTGGAAGGGGCTAGAGCCTCCATTTTTGCACTCAGGTCTAAGTCTCATGGCCCTCTATCAGAATCCAGAGTTTTGGGAAGATTGGAGAAACTTAATTTTTCGCCCAAAAAAAAAAACGTAAGGGGTACCACTGTCGTTTTTTTTTCGGGCCCAATTTTTGAGTTTCGATATCTCAGCTCTGGAAGGGGCTAGAGCCTCCATTTTTGCACTCAGGTCTAAGTCTCATGGCCCTCTATCAGAATCCAGAGTTTTGGGAAGATTGGAGAAACTTAATTTTTCGCCCAAAAAAAAAAACGTAAGGGGTACCACTGTCGTTTTTTTTTCGGGCCCAATTTTTGAGTTTCGATATCTCAGCTCTGGAAGGGGCTAGAGCCTCCATTTTTGCACTCAGGTCTAAGTCTCATGGCCCTCTATCAGAATCCAGAGTTTTGGGAAGATTGGAGAAACTTAATTTTTCGCCCAAAAAAAAAAACGTAAGGGGTACCACTGTCGTTTTTTTTTCGGGCCGAATTTTTGAGTTTCGATATCTCAGCTCTGGAAGGGGCTAGAGCCTCCATTTTTGCACTCAGGTCTAAGTCTCATGGCCCTCTATCAGAATCCAGAGTTTTGGGAAGATTGGAGAAACTTAATTTTTCGCCCAAAAAAAAAAACGTAAGGGGTACCACTGTCGTTTTTTTTTTCGGGCCCAATTTTTGAGTTTCGATATCTCAGCTCTGGAAGGGGCTAGAGCCTCCATTTTTGCACTCAGGTCTAAGTCTCATGGCCCTCTATCAGAATCCAGAGTTTTGGGAAGATTGGAGAAACTTAATTTTTCGCCCAAAAAAAAAAAACGTAAGGGGTACCACTGTCGTTTTTTTTTCGGGCCCAATTTTTGAGTTTCGATATCTCAGCTCTGGAAGGGGCTAGAGCCTCCATTTTTGCACTCAGGTCTAAGTCTCATGGCCCTCTATCAGAATCCAGAGTTTTGGGAAGATTGGAGAAACTTAATTTTTCGCCCAAAAAAAAAAACGTAAGGGGTACCACTGTCGTTTTTTTTTTCGGGCCGAATTTTTGAGTTTCGATATCTCAGCTCTGGAAGGGGCTAGAGCCTCCATTTTTGCACTCAGGTCTAAGTCTCATGGCCCTCTATCAGAATCCAGAGTTTTGGGAAGATTGGAGAAACTTAATTTTTCGCCCAAAAAAAAAAACGTAAGGGGTACCACTGTCGTTTTTTTTTTCGGGCCGAATTTTTGAGTTTCGATATCTCAGCTCTGGAAGGGGCTAGAGCCTCCATTTTTGCACTCAGGTCTAAGTCTCATGGCCCTCTATCAGAATCCAGAGTTTTGGGAAGATTGGAGAAACTTAATTTTTCGCCCAAAAAAAAAAACGTAAGGGGTACCACTGTCGTTTTTTTTTCGGGCCGAATTTTTGAGTTTCGATATCTCAGCTCTGGAAGGGGCTAGAGCCTCCATTTTTGCACTCAGGTCTAAGTCTCATGGCCCTCTATCAGAATCCAGAGTTTTGGGAAGATTGGAGAAACTTAATTTTTCGCCCAAAAAAAAAAACGTAAGGGGTACCACTGTCGTTTTTTTTTCGGGCCAAATTTTGAGTTTCGATATCTCAGCTCTGGAAGGGGCTAGAGCCTCCATTTTTGCACTCAGGTCTAAGTCTCATGGCCCTCTATCAGAATCCAGAGTTTTGGGAAGATTGGAGAAACTTAATTTTTCGCCCAAAAAAAAAAACGTAAGGGGTACCACTGTCGTTTTTTTTTTCGGGCCCAATTTTTGAGTTTCGATATCTCAGCTCTGGAAGGGGCTAGAGCCTCCATTTTTGCACTCAGGTCTAAGTCTCATGGCCCTCTATCAGAATCCAGAGTTTTGGGAAGATTGGAGAAACTTAATTTTTCGCCCAAAAAAAAAAACGACAGTGGTACCACTTACGTTTTTTTTTCGGGCGAAAAATTAAGTTTCTCCAATCTTCAAAACTCTGGATTCTGATAGAGCCTCCATGAGACTTAGACCTGAGTGCAAAAATGGAGGCTCTAGCCCCTTCCAGAGCTGAGATATCGAAACTCAAAAATTCGGCCCGAAAAAAAAACGACAGTGGTACCCCTTACGTTTTTTTTTTTTGGGCGAAAAATTAAGTTTCTCCAATCTTCCCAAAACTCTGGATTCTGATAGAGGGCCATGAGACTTAGACCTGAGTGCAAAAATGGAGGCTCTAGCCCCTTCCAGAGCTGAGATATCGAAACTCAAAAATTGGCCCGAAAAAAAAACGACAGTGGTACCCCTTACGTTTTTTTTTTTTGGGCGAAAAATTAAGTTTCTCCAATCTTCCAAAACTCTGGATTCTGATAGAGGGCCATGAGACTTAGACCTGAGTGCAAAAATGGAGGCTCTAGCCCCTTCCAGAGCTGAGATATCGAAACTCAAAAATTGGGCCCGAAAAAAAAAAACGACAGTGGTACCCCTTACGTTTTTTTTTTTTGGGCGAAAAATTAAGTTTCTCCAATCTTCCCAAAACTCTGGATTCTGATAGAGGGCCATGAGACTTAGACCTGAGTGCAAAAATGGAGGCTCTAGCCCCTTCCAGAGCTGAGATATCGAAACTCAAAAATTGGGCCCGAAAAAAAAAACGACAGTGGTACCCCTTACGTTTTTTTTTTTTGGGCGAAAAATTAAGTTTCTCCAATCTTCCCAAAACTCTGGATTCTGATAGAGGGCCATGAGACTTAGACCTGAGTGCAAAAATGGAGGCTCTAGCCCCTTCCAGAGCTGAGATATCGAAACTCAAAAATTGGGCCCGAAAAAAAAACGACAGTGGTACCCCTTACGTTTTTTTTTTGGGCGAAAAATTAAGTTTCTCCAATCTTCCCAAAACTCTGGATTCTGATAGAGGGCCATGAGACTTAGACCTGAGTGCAAAAATGGAGGCTCTAGCCCCTTCCAGAGCTGAGATATCGAAACTCAAAAATTGGGCCCGAAAAAAAAAACGACAGTGGTACCCCTTACGTTTTTTTTTTTTTGGGCGAAAAATTAAGTTTCTCCAATCTTCCCAAAACTCTGGATTCTGATAGAGGGCCATGAGACTTAGACCTGAGTGCAAAAATGGAGGCTCTAGCCCCTTCCAGAGCTGAGATATCGAAACTCAAAAATTGGCCCCAAAAAAAAAACGACAGTGGTACCCCTTACGTTTTTTTTTTTGGGCGAAAAATTAAGTTTCTCCAATCTTCCCAAAACTCTGGATTCTGATAGAGGGCCATGAGACTTAGACCTGAGTGCAAAAATGGAGGCTCTAGCCCCTTCCAGAGCTGAGATATCGAAACTCAAAAATTGGGCCCGAAAAAAAAACGACAGTGGTACCCCTTACGTTTTTTTTTTTTTGGGCGAAAAAATTAAGTTTCTCCAATCTTCCCAAAACTCTGGATTCTGATAGAGGGCCATGAGACTTAGACCTGAGTGCAAAAATGGAGGCTCTAGCCCCTTCCAGAGCTGAGATATCGAAACTCAAAAATTGGGCCCGAAAAAAAAAACGACAGTGGTACCCCTTACGTTTTTTTTTTGGGGCGAAAAATTAAGTTTCTCCAATCTTCCCAAAACTCTGGATTCTGATAGAGGGCCATGAGACTTAGACCTGAGTGCAAAAATGGAGGCTCTAGCCCCTTCCAGAGCTGAGATATCGAAACTCAAAAATTGGCCCGAAAAAAAAACGACAGTGGTACCCCTTACGTTTTTTTTTTTGGGCGAAAAATTAAGTTTCTCCAATCTTCCCAAAACTCTGGATTCTGATAGAGGCCATGAGACTTAGACCTGAGTGCAAAAATGGAGGCTCTAGCCCCTTCCAGAGCTGAGATATCGAAACTCAAAAATTGGGCCCGAAAAAAAAACGACAGTGGTACCCCTTACGTTTTTTTTTTGGGCGAAAAAATTAAGTTTCTCCAATCTTCCCAAAACTCTGGATTCTGATAGAGGGCCATGAGACTTAGACCTGAGTGCAAAAATGGAGGCTCTAGCCCCTTCCAGAGCTGAGATATCGAAACTCAAAAATTGGGCCCGAAAAAAAAACGACAGTGGTACCCCTTACGTTTTTTTTTTTGGGCGAAAAATTAAGTTTCTCCAATCTTCCCAAACTCTGGATTCTGATAGAGGGCCATGAGACTTAGACCTGAGTGCAAAAATGGAGGCTCTAGCCCCTTCCAGAGCTGAGATATCGAAACTCAAAAATTGGGCCCGAAAAAAAAACGACAGTGGTACCCCTTACGTTTTTTTTTTGGGGGGCGAAAATTAAGTTTCTCCAATCTTCCAAAACTCTGGATTCTGATAGAGGGCCATGAGACTTAGACCTGAGTGCAAAAATGGAGGCTCTAGCCCCTTCCAGAGCTGAGATATCGAAACTCAAAAATTGGGCCCGAAAAAAAAACGACAGTGGTACCCCTTACGTTTTTTTTTTGGGGCGAAAAATTAAGTTTCTCCAATCTTCCCAAAACTCTGGATTCTGATAGAGGGCCATGAGACTTAGACCTGAGTGCAAAAATGGAGGCTCTAGCCCCTTCCAGAGCTGAGATATCGAAACTCAAAAATTGGGCCCGAAAAAAAAAAACGACAGTGGTACCCCTTACGTTTTTTTTTTGGGCGAAAAATTAAGTTTCTCCAATCTTCCCAAACTCTGGATTCTGATAGAGGGCCATGAGACTTAGACCTGAGTGCAAAAATGGAGGCTCTAGCCCCTTCCAGAGCTGAGATATCGAAACTCAAAAATTGGGCCCGAAAAAAAAACGACAGTGGTACCCCTTACGTTTTTTTTTTTTGGGCGAAAAATTAAGTTTCTCCAATCTTCCCAAACTCTGGATTCTGATAGAGGGCCATGAGACTTAGACCTGAGTGCAAAAATGGAGGCTCTAGCCCCTTCCAGAGCTGAGATATCGAAACTCAAAATTGGGCCCGAAAAAAAAACGACAGTGGTACCCCTTACGTTTTTTTTTTTGGGCGAAAAATTAAGTTTCTCCAATCTTCCCAAAACTCTGGATTCTGATAGAGGGCCATGAGACTTAGACCTGAGTGCAAAAATGGAGGCTCTAGCCCCTTCCAGAGCTGAGATATCGAAACTCAAAAATTGGGCCCGAAAAAAAAAACGACAGTGGTACCCCTTACGTTTTTTTTTTTTGGGCGAAAAATTAAGTTTCTCCAATCTTCCCAAAACTCTGGATTCTGATAGAGGGCCATGAGACTTAGACCTGAGTGCAAAAATGGAGGCTCTAGCCCCTTCCAGAGCTGAGATATCGAAACTCAAAAATTGGGCCCGAAAAAAAAAACGACAGTGGTACCCCTTACGTTTTTTTTTTTTTGGGCGAAAAATTAAGTTTCTCCAATCTTCCAAACTCTGGATTCTGATAGAGGGCCATGAGACTTAGACCTGAGTGCAAAAATGGAGGCTCTAGCCCCTTCCAGAGCTGAGATATCGAAACTCAAAAATTCGCCCGAAAAAAAAACGACAGTGGTACCCCTTACGTTTTTTTTTTTTTTGGGCGAAAAATTAAGTTTCTCCAATCTTCCCAAAACTCTGGATTCTGATAGAGGGCCATGAGACTTAGACCTGAGTGCAAAAATGGAGGCTCTAGCCCCTTCCAGAGCTGAGATATCGAAACTCAAAAATTGGGCCCGAAAAAAAACGACAGTGGTACCCCTTACGTTTTTTTTTTTTGGGCGAAAAATTAAGTTTCTCCAATCTTCCCAAAACTCTGGATTCTGATTGAGACTTAGACCTGAGTGCAAAAATGGAGGCTCTAGCCCCTTCCAGAGCTGAGATATCGAAACTCAAAAATTGGGCCCGAAAAAAAAACGACAGTGGTACCCCTTACGTTTTTTTTTTTTTTGGGCGAAAAATTAAGTTTCTCCAATCTTCCCAAAACTCTGGATTCTGATAGAGGGCCATGAGACTTAGACCTGAGTGCAAAAATGGAGGCTCTAGCCCCTTCCAGAGCTGAGATATCGAAACTCAAAAATTGGGCCCGAAAAAAAAACGACAGTGGTACCCCTTACGTTTTTTTTTTGGGCGAAAAATTAAGTTTCTCCAATCTTCCCAAAACTCTGGATTCTGATAGAGGGCCATGAGACTTAGACCTGAGTGCAAAAATGGAGGCTCTAGCCCCTTCCAGAGCTGAGATATCGAAACTCAAAAATTGGGCCCGAAAAAAAAAACGACAGTGGTACCCCTTACGTTTTTTTTTTTGGGCGAAAAATTAAGTTTCTCCAATCTTCCCAAAACTCTGGATTCTGATAGAGGGCCATGAGACTTAGACCTGAGTGCAAAAATGGAGGCTCTAGCCCCTTCCAGAGCTGAGATATCGAAACTCAAAAATTCGGCCCGAAAAAAAACGACAGTGGTACCCCTTACGTTTTTTTTTTTGGCGAAAAATTAAGTTTCTCCAATCTTCCCAAAACTCTGGATTCTGATAGAGGGCCATGAGACTTAGACCTGAGTGCAAAAATGGAGGCTCTAGCCCCTTCCAGAGCTGAGATATCGAAACTCAAAAATTGGGCCCGAAAAAAAAACGACAGTGGTACCCCTTACGTTTTTTTTTTTTTTTGGCGAAAAATTAAGTTTCTCCAATCTTCCCAAAACTCTGGATTCTGATAGAGGGCCATGAGACTTAGACCTGAGTGCAAAAATGGAGGCTCTAGCCCCTTCCAGAGCTGAGATATCGAAACTCAAAAATTGGGCCCGAAAAAAAAAACGACAGTGGTACCCCTTACGTTTTTTTTTTGGGGCGAAAAATTAAGTTTCTCCAATCTTCCCAAAACTCTGGATTCTGATAGAGGGCCATGAGACTTAGACCTGAGTGCAAAAATGGAGGCTCTAGCCCCTTCCAGAGCTGAGATATCGAAACTCAAAATTGGGCCCGAAAAAAAAAACGACAGTGGTACCCCTTACGTTTTTTTTTTTTGGGCGAAAAATTAAGTTTCTCCAATCTTCCCAAAACTCTGGATTCTGATAGAGGGCCATGAGACTTAGACCTGAGTGCAAAAATGGAGGCTCTAGCCCCTTCCAGAGCTGAGATATCGAAACTCAAAAATTCGGCCCGAAAAAAAAAACGACAGTGGTACCCCTTACTTTTTTTTTTTTTGGGCGAAAAATTAAGTTTCTCCAATCTTCCCAAAACTCTGGATTCTGATAGAGGGCCATGAGACTTAGACCTGAGTGCAAAAATGGAGGCTCTAGCCCCTTCCAGAGCTGAGATATCGAAACTCAAAAATTGGGCCCGAAAAAAAAACGACAGTGGTACCCCTTACGTTTTTTTTTTTTGGGCGAAAAATTAAGTTTCTCCAATCTTCCCAAAACTCTGGATTCTGATAGAGGGCCATGAGACTTAGACCTGAGTGCAAAAATGGAGGCTCTAGCCCCTTCCAGAGCTGAGATATCGAAACTCAAAATTGGGCCCCGAAAAAAAAACGACAGTGGTACCCCTTACGTTTTTTTTTTTTGGGCGAAAAATTAAGTTTCTCCAATCTTCCCAAAACTCTGGATTCTGATAGAGGGCCATGAGACTTAGACCTGAGTGCAAAAATGGAGGCTCTAGCCCCTTCCAGAGCTGAGATATCGAAACTCAAAAATTGGGCCCGAAAAAAAAAACGACAGTGGTACCCCTTACGTTTTTTTTTTTGGGCGAAAAATTAAGTTTCTCCAATCTTCCCAAAACTCTGGATTCTGATAGAGGGCCATGAGACTTAGACCTGAGTGCAAAAATGGAGGCTCTAGCCCCTTCCAGAGCTGAGATATCGAAACTCAAAAATTCGGCCCGAAAAAAAAAACGACAGTGGTACCCCTTACGTTTTTTTTTTTGGGCGAAAAATTAAGTTTCTCCAATCTTCCCAAAACTCTGGATTCTGATAGAGGGCCATGAGACTTAGACCTGAGTGCAAAAATGGAGGCTCTAGCCCCTTCCAGAGCTGAGATATCGAAACTCAAAATTTCGGCCCGAAAAAAAAAACGACAGTGGTACCCCTTACGTTTTTTTTTTGGGCGAAAAATTAAGTTTCTCCAATCTTCCCAAACTCTGGATTCTGATAGAGGGCCATGAGACTTAGACCTGAGTGCAAAAATGGAGGCTCTAGCCCCTTCCAGAGCTGAGATATCGAAACTCAAAAATTGGGCCCGAAAAAAAAACGACAGTGGTACCCCTTACGTTTTTTTTTTTGGGCGAAAAATTAAGTTTCTCCAATCTTCCCAAAACTCTGGATTCTGATAGAGGGCCATGAGACTTAGACCTGAGTGCAAAAATGGAGGCTCTAGCCCCTTCCAGAGCTGAGATATCGAAACTCAAAAATTCGGCCCCGAAAAAAAAACGACAGTGGTACCCCTTACGTTTTTTTTTTTGGGCGAAAAAATTAAGTTTCTCCAATCTTCCCAAACTCTGGATTCTGATAGAGGGCCATGAGACTTAGACCTGAGTGCAAAAATGGAGGCTCTAGCCCCTTCCAGAGCTGAGATATCGAAACTCAAAAATTGGGCCCGAAAAAAAAACGACAGTGGTACCCCTTACGTTTTTTTTTTTTGGGGCGAAAAATTAAGTTTCTCCAATCTTCCCAAAAATGATTC
>NW_024121655.1:2496533-2513992 GCF_016745375.1 Pimephales promelas
TTTTTGAGTTTCGATTATTCTCAGCTCTGGAAGGGGCTAGAGCCTCCATTTTTGCACTCAGGTCTAAGTCTCATGGCCCTCTATCAGAATCCAGAGTTTTGGGAAGATTGGAGAAACTTAATTTTTCGCCCAAAAAAAAAAACGTAAGGGGTACCACTGTCGTTTTTTTTTCGGGCCGAATTTTGAGTTTCGATATCTCAGCTCTGGAAGGGGCTAGAGCCTCCATTTTTGCACTCAGGTCTAAGTCTCATGGCCCTCTATCAGAATCCAGAGTTTTGGGAAGATTGGAGAAACTTAATTTATTGCCCAAAAAAAAACGTAAGGGGTACCACTGTCGTTTTTTTTCGGCCCAATTTTGGAGTTTCGATATCTCAGCTCTGGAAGGGGCTAGAGCCTCCATTTTTGCACTCAGGTCTAAGTCTCATGGCCCTCTATCAGAATCCAGAGTTTTGGGAAGATTGGAGAAACTTAATTTTTCGCCCCAAAAAAAAAAAACGTAAGGGGGTACCACTGTCGTTTTTTTTTCGGGCCCAATTTTTGAGTTTCGATATCTCAGCTCTGGAAGGGGCTAGAGCCTCCATTTTTGCACTCAGGTCTAAGTCTCATGGCCCTCTATCAGAATCCAGAGTTTTGGGAAGATTGGAGAAACTTAATTTTTCGCCCCAAAAAAAAAAAACGTAAGGGGTACCACTGTCGTTTTTTTTTTCGGGCCCAATTTTTGAGTTTCGATATCTCAGCTCTGGAAGGGGCTAGAGCCTCCATTTTTGCACTCAGGTCTAAGTCTCATGCCCTCTATCAGAATCCAGAGTTTTGGGAAGATTGGAGAAACTTAATTTTTCGCCCCAAAAAAAAACGTAAGGGGTACCACTGTCGTTTTTTTTTTCGGGCCCAATTTTTGAGTTTCGATATCTCAGCTCTGGAAGGGGCTAGAGCCTCCATTTTTGCACTCAGGTCTAAGTCTCATGGCCCTCTATCAGAATCCAGAGTTTTGGGAAGATTGGAGAAACTTAATTTTTCGCCCAAAAAAAAAAAACGTAAGGGGTACCACTGTCGTTTTTTTTTTCGGGCCCAATTTTTGAGTTTCGATATCTCAGCTCTGGAAGGGGCTAGAGCCTCCATTTTTGCACTCAGGTCTAAGTCTCATGGCCCTCTATCAGAATCCAGAGTTTTGGGAAGATTGGAGAAACTTAATTTTTCGCCCAAAAAAAAAAACGTAAGGGGTACCACTGTCGTTTTTTTTTCGGGCCCAATTTTTGAGTTTCGATATCTCAGCTCTGGAAGGGGCTAGAGCCTCCATTTTTGCACTCAGGTCTAAGTCTCATGGCCCTCTATCAGAATCCAGAGTTTTGGGAAGATTGGAGAAACTTAATTTTTCGCCCAAAAAAAAAACGTAAGGGGTACCACTGTCGTTTTTTTTTCGGGCCCAATTTTTGAGTTTCGATATCTCAGCTCTGGAAGGGGCTAGAGCCTCCATTTTTGCACTCAGGTCTAAGTCTCATGGCCCTCTATCAGAATCCAGAGTTTTGGGAAGATTGGAGAAACTTATTTTTCGCCCCAAAAAAAAAAACGTAAGGGGTACCACTGTCGTTTTTTTTTTCGGGCCCAATTTTTGAGTTTCGATATCTCAGCTCTGGAAGGGGCTAGAGCCTCCATTTTTGCACTCAGGTCTAAGTCTCATGGCCCTCTATCAGAATCCAGAGTTTTGGGAAGATTGGAGAAACTTAATTTTTCGCCCCAAAAAAAAAAACGTAAGGGGTACCACTGTCGTTTTTTTTTTCGGGCCCAATTTTTGAGTTTCGATATCTCAGCTCTGGAAGGGGCTAGAGCCTCCATTTTTGCACTCAGGTCTAAGTCTCATGGCCCTCTATCAGAATCCAGAGTTTTGGGAAGATTGGAGAAACTTAATTTTTCGCCCCAAAAAAAAAACGTAAGGGGTACCACTGTCGTTTTTTTTTCGGGCCCAATTTTTGAGTTTCGATATCTCAGCTCTGGAAGGGGCTAGAGCCTCCATTTTTGCACTCAGGTCTAAGTCTCATGGCCCTCTATCAGAATCCAGAGTTTTGGGAAGATTGGAGAAACTTAATTTTTCGCCCCCAAAAAAAAACGTAAGGGGTACCACTGTCGTTTTTTTTTCGGGCCCAATTTTTGAGTTTCGATATCTCAGCTCTGGAAGGGGCTAGAGCCTCCATTTTTGCACTCAGGTCTAAGTCTCATGGCCCTCTATCAGAATCCAGAGTTTTGGGAAGATTGGAGAAACTTAATTTTTCGCCCCAAAAAAAAAACGTAAGGGGTACCACTGTCGTTTTTTTTTTCGGGCCCAATTTTTGAGTTTCGATATCTCAGCTCTGGAAGGGGCTAGAGCCTCCATTTTTGCACTCAGGTCTAAGTCTCATGGCCCTCTATCAGAATCCAGAGTTTTGGGAAGATTGGAGAAACTTAATTTTTCGCCCAAAAAAAAAAACGTAAGGGGTACCACTGTCGTTTTTTTTTTCGGGCCCAATTTTTGAGTTTCGATATCTCAGCTCTGGAAGGGGCTAGAGCCTCCATTTTTGCACTCAGGTCTAAGTCTCATGGCCCTCTATCAGAATCCAGAGTTTTGGGAAGATTGGAGAAACTTAATTTTTCGCCCCCAAAAAAAAAAACGTAAGGGGTACCACTGTCGTTTTTTTTCGGGCCCAATTTTTGAGTTTCGATATCTCAGCTCTGGAAGGGGCTAGAGCCTCCATTTTTGCACTCAGGTCTAAGTCTCATGGCCCTCTATCAGAATCCAGAGTTTTGGGAAGATTGGAGAAACTTAATTTTTCGCCCAAAAAAAAAAAACGTAAGGGGTACCACTGTCGTTTTTTTTTTCGGGCCCAATTTTTGAGTTTCGATATCTCAGCTCTGGAAGGGGCTAGAGCCTCCATTTTTGCACTCAGGTCTAAGTCTCATGGCCCTCTATCAGAATCCAGAGTTTTGGGAAGATTGGAGAAACTTAATTTTTCGCCCAAAAAAAAAAAACGTAAGGGGTACCACTGTCGTTTTTTTTTCGGGCCCAATTTTTGAGTTTCGATATCTCAGCTCTGGAAGGGGCTAGAGCCTCCATTTTTGCACTCAGGTCTAAGTCTCATGGCCCTCTATCAGAATCCAGAGTTTTGGGAAGATTGGAGAAACTTAATTTTTCACCCCCCCAAAAAAAAACGTAAGGGGTACCACTGTCGTTTTTTTTTCGGGCCGAATTTTTGAGTTTCGATATCTCAGCTCTGGAAGGGGCTAGAGCCTCCATTTTTGCACTCAGGTCTAAGTCTCATGGCCCTCTATCAGAATCCAGAGTTTTGGGAAGATTGGAGAAACTTAATTTTTCGCCCAAAAAAAAAAAACGTAAGGGGTACCACTGTCGTTTTTTTTTTCGGGCCAATTTTTGATATCTCAGCTCTGGAAGGGGCTAGAGCCTCCATTTTTGCACTCAGGTCTAAGTCTCATGGCCCTCTATCAGAATCCAGAGTTTTGGGAAGATTGGAGAAACTTAATTTTTCGCCCCAAAAAAAAAACGTAAGGGGTACCACTGTCGTTTTTTTCGGGCCCAATTTTTGAGTTTCGATATCTCAGCTCTGGAAGGGGCTAGAGCCTCCATTTTTGCACTCAGGTCTAAGTCTCATGGCCCTCTATCAGAATCCAGAGTTTTGGGAAGATTGGAGAAACTTAATTTTTCGCCCCCCAAAAAAAAACGTAAGGGGTACCACTGTCGTTTTTTTTCGGGCCCAATTTTTGAGTTTCGATATCTCAGCTCTGGAAGGGGCTAGAGCCTCCATTTTTGCACTCAGGTCTAAGTCTCATGGCCCTCTATCAGAATCCAGAGTTTTTGGGAAGATTGGAGAAACTTAATTTTTCGCCCAAAAAAAAAAAACGTAAGGGGTACCACTGTCGTTTTTTTTTCGGGCCCAATTTTTGAGTTTCGATATCTCAGCTCTGGAAGGGTCTAGAGCCTCCATTTTTGCACTCAGGTCTAAGTCTCATGGCCCTCTATCAGAATCCAGAGTTTTGGGAAGATTGGAGAAACTTAATTTTTCGCCCCAAAAAAAAAAAAACGTAAGGGGTACCACTGTCGTTTTTTTTTCGGGCCAAATTTTTGAGTTTCGATATCTCAGCTCTGGAAGGGGCTAGAGCCTCCATTTTTGCACTCAGGTCTAAGTCTCATGGCCCTCTATCAGAATCCAGAGTTTTGGGAAGATTGGAGAAACTTAATTTTTCGCCCAAAAAAAAAAACGTAAGGGGTACCACTGTCGTTTTTTTTTCGGGCCCAATTTTTGAGTTTCGATATCTCAGCTCTGGAAGGGTCTAGAGCATGGGTCACCAAACTAAGGCCCGCGGGCCGAATCAGGCCCGCCACACCCCTTTGACTGGCCCCCCAACCCCTCTGCCCCCCACTACTTGAACCGGCAATCCCCAAAAGTTGTCATGGCCTATTTTTTTAAATTGCTTTTTGGAAAATAATAACATGTCTGCATTTGGTATTTTGTTGTTTATTGAGCATGCTCACCTGGATAGGCATAAGAGCTGACTAGTTCTATTACTCATGTTGTTGTTATAATTTCAATGTTTATTTATTTATTTTATAGGCCTATTTATTTGACCTTTGTTAAGTGCTGTACACAATTATTATAAATAGTAACAGGCCTACCTATAATTTATAATTTTTCATTCATCCTTACCAGTGCCACTCACCTCAACTAGGCAGATGTTTCTTACCTTGACAGGTTTGATGTTATTTGTATTCGAAAATAAATAAATGGAAAATCTGTGGTATTTCAAATTAAAACAAAGTGTGAAGACTCGATTACTACTTTTGCAAACAACTATTAATGATAAACAAATATGGCTGTGCCAGGCTAGTAATCTCTACTATGAGGCCTGCTGGTGGTCAGTTTGGTCTTGGTCACACAATTCTATTTTATATAGCCCCGGCCCCCCATCACAGTCAGGAACGATAATGTGGCCCCCAGAGAAAAAAGTTTGGTGACCCCTGGTCTAGAGCCTCCATTTTTGCACTCAGGTCTAAGTCTCATGGCCCTCTATCAGAATCCAGAGTTTTGGGAAGATTGGAGAAACTTAATTTTTCGCCCAAAAAAAAAAACGTAAGGGGTACCACTGTCGTTTTTTTTTTCGGGCCCAATTTTTGAGTTTCGATATCTCAGCTCTGGAAGGGGCTAGAGCCTCCATTTTTGCACTCAGGTCCAAGTCTCATGGCCCTCTATCAGAATCCAGAGTTTTGGGAAGATTGGAGAAACTTAATTTTTCGCCCAAAAAAAAAACGTAAGGGGTACCACTGTCGTTTTTTTTTTCGGGCCCAATTTTTGAGTTTCGATATCTCAGCTCTGGAAGGGGCTAGAGCCTCCATTTTTGCACTCAGGTCTAAGTCTCATGGCCCTCTATCAGAATCCAGAGTTTTGGGAAGATTGGAGAAACTTAATTTTTCGCCCAAAAAAAAAAACGTAAGGGGTACCACTGTCGTTTTTTTTTCGGGCCCAATTTTTGAGTTTCGATATCTCAGCTCTGGAAGGGGCTAGAGCCTCCATTTTTGCACTCAGGTCTAAGTCTCATGGCCCTCTATCAGAATCCAGAGTTTTGGGAAGATTGGAGAAACTTAATTTTTCGCCCCCAAAAAAAACGTAAGGGGTACCACTGTCGTTTTTTTTTCGGGCCCAATTTTTGAGTTTCGATATCTCAGCTCTGGAAGGGGCTAGAGCCTCCATTTTTGCACTCAGGTCCAAGTCTCATGGCCCTCTATCAGAATCCAGAGTTTTGGGAAGATTGGAGAAACTTAATTTTTCGCCCCAAAAAAAAAAACGTAAGGGGTACCACTGTCGTTTTTTTTTCGGGCCCAATTTTTGAGTTTCGATATCTCAGCTGTGGAAGGGGCTAGAGCCTCCATTTTTGCACTCAGGTCTAAGTCTCATGGCCCTCTATCAGAATCCAGAGTTTTGGGAAGATTGGAGAAACTTAATTTTTCACCCCAAAAAAAAACGTAAGGGGTACCACTGTCGTTTTTTTTTTCGGGCCCAATTTTTGAGTTTCGATATCTCAGCTCTGGAAGGGGCTAGAGCCTCCATTTTTGCACTCAGGTCTAAGTCTCATGGCCCTCTATCAGAATCCAGAGTTTTGGGAAGATTGGAGAAACTTAATTTTTCGCCCCAAAAAAAAAAAACGTAAGGGGTACCACTGTCGTTTTTTTTTCGGGCCCAATTTTTGAGTTTCGATATCTCAGCTCTGGAAGGGGCTAGAGCCTCCATTTTTGCACTCAGGTCTAAGTCTCATGGCCCTCTATCGTGTTCAATAATTCTTAGTGATTTTTATGATCTGATTTTAAATGCATATCTTTAAAAAAAAATAAACAGTCAGATGATAAAATCTGGATTCCCACATTTTCCTGCAGCTTAAAATGTTGAGCATTGTCATGGTGGTTTGACTCCCAGAGAATCCAAGAACTATTAGAAAAACTAGCATATACCTTAAAAGCAATGAAAGTCGCTTTTATCCAAAGCATCAAATGCAAGTGTAAAATTAAATGTAAAATCATTCACTACCATTATATATACCTTGTTTGCTTAGTTGGCACCCATTCAAGTTCCACTCTATTTGAAGTTTCAGGTTTTTATATTCAATATAATTTTGAAGACTTCTAAATACTGTTAAAAAGCCCTTTTGATTCAATAGCAGAATAAGAAATGTCCATTGTGAGTGAATGTACCGTGTTTATGCGAGTAAGTTTAAAACAAAAATACAACAAAACACCCTCCACACTTCATTTTTTTCCTTTTATTTTTTTCCTTTTTTAAAAAACAAGAAGTTCCAAGTACTCTGAAACGAAACCTGAACCCCAGCCCTGACCTCCACCAGCGAATCGCTACACAATCAGAGGGAAAAGAACAAAGGTTTCATCAATACATGATCCTAAAGTACAGCAATGCATAGAGATCTGGTGAACGTCACCAAACCTGGTTCCCTGCAGAGCCCATTAAATTGGGTCGTGTACACCAGAGCACCAGTCGGGTCAGCTTAAGTGCAATGTTGGAAGAACTAACATGCCAAAAGGGTTCAAAATCAAGGAGATCTATGATATCTCATATTTTCCCTCCATTTAGTTTGTCGATGCAAGTGACTGTGTGAGCAGAAATTGCCTTATATAATGGTCATGAGGTCATAACTTTATTGAAATGGGCAGAAGCAACACTATAATGGTGCCAAAGATATGTAGAAGTTTGTACTAACTGGTGTGCTTAAAGTGAATTATTAGCCTAACCAGCATGGACAACTGGTCTAATACTTTGCTAGACCAAAGTATGGGTTAATTTGCGCTGTTGAAGGTGTGAGAAGTTGGTGTCAGGGTCCAGATTGGTCTCTCCGTTG
Organism: Pimephales promelas; assembly: GCF_016745375.1. Next base: position 2,503,920 of record NW_024121655.1, read on the forward strand.
GCAAAGGCAACAGTGCCGTGTGATGCGAAACATTTGAGCATAATGCAGTAAATGAGAACTTAAAATTCAGTGCTTAAGAGGACCTATCAGACACAGGAACCGTTGAAATACCATTCGGCGCAGGAATATGAAGAAACAAATTTCAGCATAAGAAACAGCATATGTGCGAATGGAGTGTTTTGTGTACAGCCTATACACAGTAAGGTTGAAGGTGCTAAATGTGTGTCATCAAGCAATTAAGACCAAAAGCTACAAACATGAGTCCCAGTGGATCTGCAGATCTGAACTGTCCAAAAAGTCTGCAGAAAATACACTGGGTGGGGTGTGCGAGCTGAGAGGGGCGAGGATCATTCCCCCGCCGTTACAATTACTGCCCCCTCCTACCCCGGGTATATCCAGCCAATCCATGCCATCCAGGTTGGGGTCTTCAAAGTCCAGGTTGGCCGGGTGGGGTGAGAAGCTCATGTCACTGGTGTCCATTGGAGATTGGGGATGGTCCAGAATACTGTAAGTGCTCAGCATTTGGTTGTGGAGGTCATCGATCAACGTCAATGGGCCGTCCGGCTCCACGCCGAGGAGAGGAGCACTGGTGGTGCTCTCCAGGAAGTCCTCGAGGTGGACAGTTCTAGAGCAAGGCCTGTCCGGGGCGTCTGGGAGCTGCTGGGAAGGAGCGGGAACAGGGTTGGGCTGATGTGTGGGTGGTGAGAGGTGGAGGGGAGGAGGTGGGGATGGAGTGGGTGGGCTGGAGTGAAGGTCTGACAGGGAGGGGTCTTGACTGGCTTTAAATCCAGACGAAATTTCTACAATGTGGAAAGAAGATGGATTTATTATTATTATTATTATTTTTTAAGAAGTCTCTTATGTTTACCAAGGATGCATTTATTTGATCATACAGCAAAAAAATACAGTAAAAAATTGTTGTCTTGAGAAATATTATTACAATTTGAATATATTTTAAAATGTAATTTGTTCCTGTGATGGCAGCCTTCAGTGTCACATGATCCTACAGAAATCATTCTAATATACTAATTTGGTGCTCAAAAATAATTTCATGATTATCAACGTTAAAAACAGTTGTTTAATATTTTTGTGGAAACCGTGAAACATTTTTTCAGGATTCTTTGATGAATAGAAAGATTAAAAGAACAATTTATTTGAAATAGAAATGTTACAAAGCACCGTCATTTTCCATATATTTAAAGCATCCTTGCAAATTAAAGTTCATTTCTTTAAAAAAAAGACTCTCAAAAACTATTTTTACCTCCACTCTTGATCAGGATATCGAACAAATCATCTATTTGCTGGTTGTTAGAGACATTATCCTGTGAACAGAGAATAATCACCAATGTTACTATAAGAAAAACAGTGGAATCAGAAAAAGAAGATGAAAGAATGAAGGAGAAAAAAGAGAAAAGGAACAAATTAAGAATGTGAGTAAAGGCCATACTTTAAAACGCTGAGGGGGTGATTGTTCGGCTTAGGGGGGAAGGGGTGAACAAAGTATGTTGATCAAATGTTGGGCAAATGTCCTCCTAAAACAGATGGACATGATGGGTAGAGGAAAATGGAAAAAGAAATGTGAGCTTTAGCAAAGAAGGAGATTAAGAAAAGGGAAAATGGGTAACAAAACTAAAGCATGTGTATTATGAGTATAAATAATGCATGTGTGATACCTTAAATGAAGGGGGTGAAGAGGGCTTGTTCAGTGGGTTAGATTCCTCACAGAAGAAGGGCTCAAAGCTCGGTGGCGCGGACACTGGCTGGCTAGACTCCTGAACACTTGTGGTTTCCAAGTGGAGCCCTTCTTTCTGAACCTGGAAATGGGAGATTTCAGCATGAGTCAGCTGCAGAGAGGAGATAAAGCACAGCTATATGCAGCCTAGCCCTTTATATCCCCTAAGTACTATAATTGTAACACATATACAAAGTTTTGTTAGCTCTCAATGCAATCCACAAATGCCCACAGGTCATTTCATATCTGCAATTTTGAATGTACATTTGAGACTGTTATTCTGTGATGCTGATCCACGGGTCTATAACTGTCAACAACTTTGGAAAGTCAATGCATGTTACATAAATATTTGACAAGTTTTGTTTAAGTGTCAAGGTAAACAAGTAATTCCTTTGTACTGTTGGACCATGCCGATGATTCTGAATGACTGAAAAAGCCCCAGTCTCATTTATACTGAGGTGGCATATGTGTTAAAAAGCTGGGTGTAGACGCATCTCGTTCAAATTCATGTAATGTTCACTATGTTGATTTCAAAAAAGAATAGTCAAAGAATTAACTAACTAACTTCCCCTTATAAGTTGAAAACGTGCTTATCATTGGCTTTCATCATACACTATTTGTACATACAGTCAAACCAAAATTTATTTAGACACTTTTAACATTTCTCACAGTTTATTCGCTATAGTTAAGAAAATGGTAATAAGATATGACAAGAACACAGAGATATCAAATCAGTTGACATTTCAATGGCTTTGGTCTCACAAATGAATCAGATTAAATATCTGTCAGCTGTTCAATTTAAGTACACAATTAGATATCAATTTAGGTCAAAAAATGACCAAGCAATGCTTATTTCTTTTCAGTCTGTGGTGTAAAAAGGTCACATAACGCATTAGCATTAGTTAGGTCAAAGTGTCCCAAAATTGGTCCCAATTTGTTTAGAAATATTTCTCGTAGACCACTGTATGAAGAATTTTTGGTATAAGTAGTAACAGTTTACTTTTATTTTGCTATGCTAACTTACATAAATGAACAACAGTGTCCTGCACCAACTAGTTAAAAAAAAAAATCTGGTGTCTGAATAATTTTTGGTTTGACTGTATTCTGAAACACATCTAATTTCATGCCTCTTCACAAGACTTCACAGTTCAAGTTGTCAGAGAGATCTCCATATCATGTAAATGCTATTTTTTTTAGAACAGGTTTGAGTAAGCACATCCTCATTTTTATATGCACATACTTTGGGGATGGGCTCTTTGACAGCTTGTGATTGGTTGGCAGAACTAGCCATATCAGCAGATGACTGGCTAGGGAGCTTGCTAGGGTTGACTGCAATCTCTGAAACACAACAAACCAAGGATTATCATTACAAAATAAGAAGTAAAACTGTTTTCAACATAATAATAATAATGTTTCTTGAGCATCAAATCATATTTTATATCATATATGATTTCTCATATGAAAATTCAGCTTTCCATCACAGGAATAAATTGCATTTTAAAATAATATATGAATGAAATTGTTGTTTAGTCACCTGTAGAGTAATCCGTCCATTAGATTTGCTTTGAGGAGACTTTCCAGTCAGGCTTTCCACACTATTACTGGTGAGTGCAATCAGATAACGGTTGCCATTGCTGTCGGTGACTAGCGTAGGTGTGGAGTGCGCTTTCAGGAGATCCAGTGGGAAAGACGTAGTAATTTGAGTGCCAGATGGCTGATTGATAAACACCTGTGAAACCTGTAAAAAATACAATTACAATAAACGTCAAAATGACGACAAGAACCGCATAAAAACTAAATGCACACAACAAAATCTGGAAATGTGGCTGACCTGTGGTGTATGTAACTGCTGATTTTGTGGCGTCTGCTGCTGCTTCTGATTGGTTTGTAGCTGCTTTTGTTGGCTCTGCTGAATGATGAGCTGCTGTAACTTTTGTTGCTGCTGCTGTTGCAGTAACACGGTCTTCTTTTGCTGCTGCAATTGAGTCCTCTGCTGCTGTTGTAACAGTGTCTTCTGCTGCTGCTGCTGTAGTAACTTCACCTTCTGCTGCTGCAGTAACTGAGCCTTCTGGTGCTTATGCAGTTGCAACACCCGTGTCTTTCCTTGCTCTTGCTGCAGTTTCTGTGGGTCGCTTTGCTGCTGCTGTTTTTGCTGTTGCAGTAACTGTGTGGTCTGTGTGTTTGGTAGGTCCACGAGCATTTGCTGCTGCTGCGCCTGCAGCCGATGAATCTGCTGCAGCTTGAGCAGAGTCTGCTGCGAACACTGCGTCTGGATCTTTTTTAGGGGCTGGCCTTGCTTCTGCAGGTCCTCTGATGTGTCCATCTCCTCCTTGACCTCTTCCTTCACTCTCACTTCCAGTCCGTTAGACAGCAAAGGTATTTCAGCATTGCCCACGTTGTCTGTGACCTCTGCAGCCGATCCGCGCTTACCCTGCTCCAGCTGAGAGCGCAGGGTCTCCACCAGCCTCTGCTTCTGTCTGAGCATGCGCGTCAACTCCTCGATCTGCTTGTCCTTCTCCTGAAGCATTTGGTCTTTGTCCAGAGAAAGCACTGCAGTTCCTGATGCTGCCACTGGACCTGGATCCAGACCCGGGCGAGAAAGGCTGCAGGATGCCTGCATCTGCCCGAGAGACTCCTCTTTAATTGGAGAGCGGTGGTCTGGAGACGGCTGCAGGCTGAGCTGTGTGAGAGGTGAGCTAACCTGTTAAGGGAGAAACGGTTCTGGTTTACACTTCATTTTAAGGTGTCATTGTTAGTGTAATTATACATTAAAGCTACACTGTGTGATTTTTACCCCCATCTAGCGGTGAAAAGGTATATGACCATCCAGTGAATATTAGTTTCTGTTCCTCTCAATTCCGATTTCGTTTCAACTCCTACGGTGGCCAATGTAATCCAAGATTAACATGACTTCCAGTTCGACCTCGTCCATGAGCGTTAACTCAAACGTAAACGCGAAAGGCGAAGCTTGAATTAACGGGTATGTCCCTCTTTGGCTAATGTACTTTCAAGATGGAGGGGCAACATTGCGACCGACATTAGAACCCCTTACCCGTATGTATTTCTCAATGGCATATTATACACTTACGAGAATACTTTATTACTTGAACGAAGTAAATATAGATTAATGAGCACATATATTTCTGAAAGAACTAAGCGTTTTTAGCTAAGAATAAACTAAAAGAGTTACACAGTGTAGCTTTAAAGTACTGAGTAATAATAAGCAACCACATGTACTAGGATTTGGTTGAGGGTTAGTTGTATGTAGTTATGCATTATTTACTGTTAATACTATGGTAAGTACATGTAACAATTGTAACAAGTACACTGTAAAATAAAGTGTTACCCAAGTTCTTCATTTTTAGAATTTAGAAAAACTTTGTCTATTACTGATGATATAAATATTTCTTAGGTTAAAAATCTCTAATTCGATACAAATCTGTACAAATTACATACCATCAGTACAAATTAAATAATAGGAATTTAAAACTGAACTAATACTAAAATAAGTTTGTAAAACATTAAAGGGTTAGTTCACCCAAAAATGAAAATTCTGTCAGTATTTACTCACCCTCATGTTGTTCTAAACCTCTGTGTTTATTTGTTCTGCTGAACACAAAGGAAGATATTTGCAAGAATGTTTTAATCAAACAGATCTCATTCCCCATTGACTACCATAGAATGTATTTTTCCTACTATGATAGTCAATGGGGAATGAGATCTGTTTGATTAAAACATTCTTGCAAATATATTCCTTTGTGTTCAGCAGAACAAATACACACATAGAGGTTTGGAACAACATGAGGGTGAGTAAATACTGACATAATTTTCATTTTTGGGTGAACTATCCCTTTAAAGTTAAATTTAAGTGTGTGTGAATTAACTTATCATATTATGATAAGTTAATTCACACAAAGTGTTACCAGTTAATCCAAATGGAAATAGGGGAAATGAACATGAACTGAATATATACAACATTGAAAGATGACAATAAATAAAAAAAAATAAAAAAAATAGTACCGATATATTGTGCATCCCTAATTTTCCTTTAACCATTTCTGCTGTTCATCTTCAAACACATAGACCTACCATTTCTCCAAACACATCCCCATTGCAGCTGGTCTCATCTGGACTCAATCCAGCCAGAGAGCGGTCGGAGGGTGTAGGAGACACAGGAGGAGAGGAGCTAGTGCTGCTGAAGCGCATGATTTGTGGTGGAGTTGTGCTGTGGAGCCTAGTGGTAGCCGCTAAGGAAAAGGCAGACACTGGAGCAGCCGCGTCTTTCGGGTTTTGATGTGGGACGGCACCAGATGACTGAACTGACACCTGCGGTAACTGAGCAGGCACAGTTTTCATAGCTGCAGCTCCTGCGGCTGATGATCCATTGTTCTGCTCCTGGTAGTTCTTCAGTCGTTCAATAAGATCGTTCTTAGTTCCAGACACTGTCAGACCCCTCAGTTTGAGCTCTTGTTTAAGTTCTGCAACCTGAAAGCGAGATTAATCAGTTTAGTATCAAAATATCCACAGTAGTGCAAAAAAGTCGAAGTATCATATTCTCCAATGGTTCTAATATTGTGACTAATATTTTAATATTGTTTTGGTTCATGATCAAATCTGACCTCTTCATAAAATCTATATTAAAATCTATATAATTATTGCTTTAGTAAAAGTAAATAAACTACAACTGTTACCCACTTTGAATTCATCCAGATTTGGGGGTAAAGTGCTGGGTTTAGCTCCTCCTGCTGTAGGCTGGCTCTGGCGATTGGGCCCATTCTGATTGGAGGAGACTGTCGAGGATGCGGAAATAGTCTGGGAAGGGGAGGGGCCCACATTGGTAGATGGTTGCTGTTTTTCAGCAGGAAGTCTGGAATTGAACAGATTTATTTTAGTTTTATAACTAAACCAGTTAGTTGTGTCTACACTTCTCTAGAACGGTGGCTTTGCTTCAGAACGTAGAATTTGTAACCTGTTTTCTGTATCACATTTTGTTTTATCTTGCAAAGGTTTGTCTGTTTACTTTGTTATCATTATTATGCATGATTTAGCTTTTATTATTTGCATATAATTTGGGAATGTTTTGTGAATCAAAAAAGATCTGTGACCCATTTTTGGGTTGGGTTGAGAACCACTACTCTAGCAGACATACACCTCTGTTCAAATATTAAAGGTCAGTTCGATTTTTGTATACTATAATTTATTTTTATTAATTTTTTTTATTAAATTCATAATTTTATGCAACAAGGATACAACAAATTGATCAAACACGACAGTAAAGACATTTAAAATGTTACACAATATTTCTATTTCAAATAAATTATGTTCTTTTGAACGTTCTATTAATCAATTAAATCTGGAAAAAAATTATCACGGTTTACTCAAAAATGTAAATAAGCAGAACTGTTTTAAACATTGATAATAAATAAAGATCTGAGGGATCACATGACACTGAAGACTAGAGTAATAGCTAGAGTAATATGGGTATGGGTTGTGTATGTTGTTTAATGTCTTTTCTGATTTATTTTTTATTTTTTTAATTGGTCTTCGAGTCCAATTAATTCTTCGAGTGTAATTAAGTTCGATTGATTGATTAGTCTTTTAATAGAGTAATAGTAAAAGACTATTACTAGAGCAATAGTTTTATTACTCAAGTAAGACTAGAGTAATAAAATTCAGCTTTGGTATCACAAGAAAATTGAAAGCAGTTGCAATAAAATAAAAAAAATAAAAGTTTGTTTTTATTACAGTTTTTAATGTATTTTTGATCAGGTAAAATGAATCCATATCATGTGTGGTTATACTCACTTTGGAGGGGCAGGTAAGATAGTGTGGTAGTTGTAGTGCTGCTGTTGCTGGTTGATGATCTGAAGCTGAAGGAAAAGCTGCTGCTGGTGGAGGATCTTGGCGTACGAAGAGTCCAGCTGAGGCGGCGGCTCCCGGTCGTTCTTCTGGTCAGGTGGGATGTACTGGTGATATTTGAGTTTCTTCACTTTGGGCTTGTTATCTTTGGCTTTCTTGGATCGATGAGAGATTCGATCTGTGCTGGACTTAGACAGCTGCTTATGGTGAGAAAAAGCAATGCAACAAAAAAAGAGAAGCATGAGTGATGAAATCGGTTTAGACCAAAAAATTTAACTGATGATGGGTTTGATGGCTTTTGCTTTACCTTCGTATGTCCCGTCGGTGGACGGGAAGAGTTTGTTATGGTAAATTCACTGGTTAGATTCTGTGGCGGAGAGGCATCAGATGCAACGAGTGGAGGAGGTGGGGCCTGAGTGAGGAACTACGATATATAAACTGGTTAAATACGTTATGTGAACTTAAAAGCATTACATTGTCCTCAACTCTGTCCTCAATTAGAAAATTTAAAGGAACAATCCAAATGGAAAAAAATAGCCTTGACCATTCTGCTAAATTTCTGTTTTTGTGTTCCAGAGAAGAAAGAAAGTCATACATGTCCCTTTAAGTGTACAGAAGTCTAGCTTACTGAAAGGACAAAATAAATATTCCATTTGTCTCATATTGAACAACTGAAACAGGAATATACCTGAGATGGTGAGAGGTCTCCATTCATATTCAGCATTTCAGAGGGGGAGTGTTGAGGAGCAAGACCCAACGGAGAGTCCTGACTGCACTGGGGATCCGGTGACAACGCATCACTGCTGTCCTCATCCAATGAGGAGCTTTCACCCTTCGGAGACTCGGTACCTGATTATACGCAAGAAATTAGTTGTCCGATATGTGCATAGACACACTTAAGGAATTAACGAGAGTAAAACTAAACTTAGATTTAATATTTGGTTTGCGAATTAATCAATTTGTTCACTGAAGTTCAACTGTTACACAATTTAAATGACAGGGATGTTATTGACAAGAAATGTAGTTCAAGTTTCCTGCTTTTGTCAAATTTGCAAATAATAGATTTGCATTAGTGTCATTTGTGGAGAAAATGCTTATAGTGCTTAAACGGCAAACAAAAAAGCTGACATTGCTGTAATAGTGCGAGCAACATAAACACTGTTTGTGACTGATTATTACAGACTAACCAATGAGCGAATGCACAGGGAGGATGTTCTTGTGGATGAGCTCGATCGGACCAGGGCGGTGAGAGATCTTATCATTGAGATCGTCTGCCAATCGAGCTCTCTTCAGCTTCAGCTGCTTGGCCTGCAGTGAGGGCTCGGCTGAGGTCTCTGTGGGCGAAACAAATTTAACAACTGAATCACTTCCTTCTATGTAAATACCACCTAAATTCCCTTCTTAGAGTCCACTGACTCAATTAGAATTGTTTGCACATTTATCAGCTACCTGTTTTTATAGTATCAGAAAGGGAAATAATAAAAAGTTACAGAGAGCTCCTTCAGTCCTGAACAGGTCAAGATAATATAATGGCTATGGACCTTTTTCAAAAATCTGGGGTGTTTAGAAGCGGAAGTTGTCATAGTTGGGCAAACTTATAGTGGTGAATAGAAACTACAACAAAGATATACATTTTGCTTTCTAATAGCATAAAATAGAGGGATTGATTAGAGTGGTTAACTAGTTTTATGAAATGTAATGCAAAATATAACAAAAAAGTTTAGCGTTATAGATGCACAAACCGTTTGTTAAAAAAATAGACTGTAAAGATGCATTTTCACACTTCTTAAAGGAGAACTCTGGTCAATTTTAACATTGAGCACATTTTTTTGTACATTTGGAGTGTTGTCAGTACAGACAAAAAAAGACAAAAATCGGTGTTGCCTACATCGTATTATCCTCTTTTTAAAAATCATGCCCTGTTGACTTCAATGGGGCAAGTTCTAAACCTGCTTTTTGCCTCCTTACATCCTTGGCTAGACAAGTTTAGAACTTGCCCCATTGAAGTCAACAGGATATGAATATTAACCTGATTTTTGTCTGTACTGACAGCACTCCAAATGTACAAAAAAAATTTGCTCAATGTTAAAATTGACCAGAGTTCTCCTTTAACAAAAGTTTTTTTTTTTCATTTTGTGAAAAGGAAAAAAACAAACCTAAATAAATATGGTAATCATTACTCTGTTTTAATATTCAAGAGAATGATGTGACACTAACCTTCAAGGATGTGCATCCTGACCAGTTCTGACCTCTCTGGCCGACTCCTGATCTTCCTCTTCAGATAATCCTCAGTCTGCACCAGTAAAAGAGAAAACAAGTGTCAACAAAAGTGTCAATCAAAGATGAGAAGCAACTGAAAAAGGGGATAAAGTCACTTACGCGAGCTCTCTCCAGACTTTTCCTCTGTTCGTGGAAGGCAGCTGGACTCTTCAGAGCTATGTACAGAAAGAGAGATGCACTTACTTCCTGATGTTCAGTTGCA
>NW_024121655.1:2514492-2533992 GCF_016745375.1 Pimephales promelas
AGATGTGTACAGATACAAGAGTACTTGAAAAGACATAGCACTAGCAGTAATTGTGAGAACACAATATGTATTGGGTAGCTGTTTGGAGTAGTTTAGCTCTAACATTCTGGTGTTTTTAAAATCTCCTGCACCCGATTTTGTGTACTCCGCTGATTAATCTATCGAGTACCTGACAGTCACAATGACCAATAAGCACATCAGTCTCTGCAACTGAACATCAGGAAGTAAGTGCATCTCTCTTTCTGTACATAGCTCTGAAGAGTCCAGCTGCCTTCCACGAACAGAGGAAAAGTCTGGAGAGAGCTCGCGTAAGTGACTTTATCCCCTTTTTCAGTTGCTTCTCATCTTTGATTGACACTTTTGTTGACACTTGTTTTCTCTTTTACTGGTGCAGACTGAGGATTATCTGAAGAGGAAGATCAGGAGTCGGCCAGAGAGGTCAGAACTGGTCAGGATGCACATCCTTGAAGGTTAGTGTCACATCATTCTCTTGAATATTAAAACAGAGTAATGATTACCATATTTATTTAGGTTTGTTTTTTTCCTTTTCACAAAATGAAAAAAAAAAAAACTTTTGTTAAAGGAGAACTCTGGTCAATTTTAACATTGAGCAAATTTTTTTTGTACATTTGGAGTGCTGTCAGTACAGACAAAAATCAGGTTAATATTCATATCCTGTTGACTTCAATGGGGCAAGTTCTAAACTTGTCTAGCCAAGGATGTAAGGAGGCAAAAAGCAGGTTTAGAACTTGCCCCATTGAAGTCAACAGGGCATGATTTTTAAAAAGAGGATAATACGATGTAGGCAACACCGATTTTTGTCTTTTTTGTCTGTACTGACAACACTCCAAATGTACAAAAAAATGTGCTCAATGTTAAAATTGACCAGAGTTCTCCTTTAAGAAGTGTGAAAATGCATCTTTACTGTCTATTTTTTTAACAAACGGTTTGTGCATCTATAACGCTAAACTTTTTTGTTATATTTTGCATTACATTTCATAAAACTAGTTAACCACTCTAATCAATCCCTCTATTTTATGCTATTAGAAAGCAAAATGTATATCTTTGTTGTAGTTTCTATTCACCACTATAAGTTTGCCCAACTATGACAACTTCCGCTTCTAAACACCCCAGATTTTTGAAAAAGGTCCATAGCCATTATATTATCTTGACCTGTTCAGGACTGAAGGAGCTCTCTGTAACTTTTTATTATTTCCCTTTCTGATACTATAAAAACAGGTAGCTGATCAATATGCAAACAATTCTAATTGAGTCAGTGGACTCTAAGAAGGGAATTTAGGTGGTATTTACATAGAAGGAAGTGATTCAGTTGTTAAATTTGTTTCGCCCACAGAGACCTCAGCCGAGCCCTCACTGCAGGCCAAGCAGCTGAAGCTGAAGAGAGCTCGATTGGCAGACGATCTCAATGATAAGATCTCTCACCGCCCTGGTCCGATCGAGCTCATCCACAAGAACATCCTCCCTGTGCATTCGCTCATTGGTTAGTCTGTAATAATCAGTCACAAACAGTGTTTATGTTGCTCGCACTATTACAGCAATGTCAGCTTTTTTGTTTGCCGTTTAAGCACTATAAGCATTTTCTCCACAAATGACACTAATGTAAATCTATTATTTGCAAATTTGACAAAAGCAGGAAACTTGAACTACATTTCTTGTCAATAACATCCCTGTCTTTTAAATTGTGTAACAGTTGAACTTCAGTGAACAAATTGATTAATTCGCAAACCAAATATTAAATCTAAGTTTAGTTTTACTCTCGTTAATTCCTTAAGTGTGTCTATGCACATATCGGACAACTAATTTCTTGCGTATAATCAGGTACCGAGTCTCCGAAGGGTGAAAGCTCCTCATTGGATGAGGACAGCAGTGATGCGTTGTCACCGGATCCCCAGTGCAGTCAGGACTCTCCGTTGGGTCTTGCTCCTCAACACTCCCCCTCTGAAATGCTGAATATGAATGGAGACCTCTCACCATCTCAGGTATATTCCTGTTTCAGTTGTTCAATATGAGACAAATGGAATATTTATTTTGTCCTTTCAGTAAGCTAGACTTCTGTACACTTAAAGGGACATGTATGACTTTCTTTCTTCTCTGGAACACAAAAACAGAAATTTAGCAGAATGGTCAAGGCTATTTTTTTCCATTTGTATTGTTCCTTTAAATTTTCTAATTGAGGACAGAGTTGAGGACAATGTAATGCTTTTAAGTTCACATAACGTATTTAACCAGTTTATATATCGTAGTTCCTCACTCAGGCCCCACCTCCTCCACTCGTTGCATCTGATGCCTCTCCGCCACAGAATCTAACCAGTGAATTTACCATAACAAACTCTTCCCGTCCACCGACAGGACATACGAAGGTAAAGCAAAAGCCATCAAACCCATCATCAGTTAAATTTTTTGGTCTAAACCGATTTCATCACTCATGCTTCTCTTTTTTTGTTGCATTGCTTTTTCTCACCATAAGCAGCTGTCTAAGTCCAGCACAGATCGAATCTCTCATCGATCCAAGAAAGCCAAAGATAACAAGCCCAAAGTGAAGAAACTCAAATATCACCAGTACATCCCACCTGACCAGAAGAACGACCGGGAGCCGCCGCCTCAGCTGGACTCTTCGTACGCCAAGATCCTCCACCAGCAGCAGCTTTTCCTTCAGCTTCAGATCATCAACCAGCAACAGCAGCACTACAACTACCACACTATCTTACCTGCCCCTCCAAAGTGAGTATAACCACACATGATATGGATTCATTTTACCTGATCAAAAATACATTAAAAACTGTAATAAAAACAAACTTTTATTTTTTTTATTTTATTGCAACTGCTTTCAATTTTCTTGTGATACCAAAGCTGAATTTTATTACTCTAGTCTTACTTGAGTAATAAAACTATTGCTCTAGTAATAGTCTTTTACTATTACTCTATTAAAAGACTAATCAATCAATCGAACTTAATTACAGACTCGAAGACCAATTAAAAAAATAAAAAATAAATCAGAAAAGACATTAAACAACATACACAACCCATACCCATATTACTCTAGCTATTACTCTAGTCTTCAGTGTCATGTGATCCCTCAGATCTTTATTTATTATCAATGTTTAAAACAGTTCTGCTTATTTACATGTTTGAGTAAACCGTGATAATTTTTTTCCAGATTTAATTGATTAATAGAACGTTCAAAAGAACATCATTTATTTGAAATAGAAATATTGTGTAACATTTTAAATGTCTTTACTGTCGTGTTTGATCAATTTGTTGTATCCTTGTTGCATAAAATTATGAATTTAATAAAAAAAATTAATAAAAATAAATTATAGTATACAAAAATCGAACTGACCTTTAATATTTGAACAGAGGTGTATGTCTGCTAGAGTAGTGGTTCTCAACCCAACCCAAAAATGGGTCACAGATCTTTTTTGATTCACAAAACATTCCCAAATTATATGCAAATAATAAAAGCTAAATCATGCATAATAATGATAACAAAGTAAACAGACAAACCTTTGCAAGATAAAACAAAATGTGATACAGAAAACAGGTTACAAATTCTACGTTCTGAAGCAAAGCCACCGTTCTAGAGAAGTGTAGACACAACTAACTGGTTTAGTTATAAAACTAAAATAAATCTGTTCAATTCCAGACTTCCTGCTGAAAAACAGCAACCATCTACCAATGTGGGCCCCTCCCCTTCCCAGACTATTTCCGCATCCTCGACAGTCTCCTCCAATCAGAATGGGCCCAATCGCCAGAGCCAGCCTACAGCAGGAGGAGCTAAACCCAGCACTTTACCCCCAAATCTGGATGAATTCAAAGTGGGTAACAGTTGTAGTTTATTTACTTTTACTAAAGCAATAATTATATAGATTTTAATATAGATTTTATGAAGAGGTCAGATTTGATCATGAACCAAAACAATATTAAAATATTAGTCACAATATTAGAACCATTGGAGAATATGATACTTCGACTTTTTTGCACTACTGTGGATATTTTGATACTAAACTGATTAATCTCGCTTTCAGGTTGCAGAACTTAAACAAGAGCTCAAACTGAGGGGTCTGACAGTGTCTGGAACTAAGAACGATCTTATTGAACGACTGAAGAACTACCAGGAGCAGAACAATGGATCATCAGCCGCAGGAGCTGCAGCTATGAAAACTGTGCCTGCTCAGTTACCGCAGGTGTCAGTTCAGTCATCTGGTGCCGTCCCACATCAAAACCCGAAAGACGCGGCTGCTCCAGTGTCTGCCTTTTCCTTAGCGGCTACCACTAGGCTCCACAGCACAACTCCACCACAAATCATGCGCTTCAGCAGCACTAGCTCCTCTCCTCCTGTGTCTCCTACACCCTCCGACCGCTCTCTGGCTGGATTGAGTCCAGATGAGACCAGCTGCAATGGGGATGTGTTTGGAGAAATGGTAGGTCTATGTGTTTGAAGATGAACAGCAGAAATGGTTAAAGGAAAATTAGGGATGCACAATATATCGGTACTATTTTTTTATTTTTTTTTATTTATTGTCATCTTTCAATGTTGTATATATTCAGTTCATGTTCATTTCCCCTATTTCCATTTGGATTAACTGGTAACACTTTGTGTGAATTAACTTATCATAATATGATAAGTTAATTCACACACACTTAAATTTAACTTTAAAGGGATAGTTCACCCAAAAATGAAAATTATGTCAGTATTTACTCACCCTCATGTTGTTCCAAACCTCTATGTGTGTATTTGTTCTGCTGAACACAAAGGAAGATATTTGCAAGAATGTTTTAATCAAACAGATCTCATTCCCCATTGACTATCATAGTAGGAAAAATACATTCTATGGTAGTCAATGGGGAATGAGATCTGTTTGATTAAAACATTCTTGCAAATATCTTCCCTTGTGTTCAGCAGAACAAATAAACACAGAGGTTTAGAACAACATGAGGGTGAGTAAATACTGACAGAATTTTCATTTTTGGGTGAACTAACCCTTTAATGTTTTACAAACTTATTTTAGTATTAGTTCAGTTTTACATTCCTATTATTTAATTTGTACTGATGGTATGTAATTTGTACAGATTTGTATCTAATTAGAGATTTTTAACCTAAGAAATATTTATATCATCAGTAATAGACAAAGTTTTTCTAAATTCTAAAAATTAAGAACTTTGGTAACACTTTATTTTACAGTGTACTTGTTACAATTGTTACATGTACTTACCATAGTATTAACAGTAAATAATGCATAACTACATACAACTAACCCTCAACCAAATCCTAGTACATGTGGTTGCTTATTATTACTCAGTACTTTAAAGCTACACTGTGTAACCCTTTTAGTTTATTCTTAGCTAAAAACGCTTAGTTCTTTCAGAAATATATGTGCTCATTAATGTATTATTTACTTCGTTCAAGTAATAAAGTATTCTCGTGAGTGTATAATATGCCATTGAAAATACACATGGGTAAGGGGCTCTAATGTCGGTCGCAATGTTGCCCCTCCATCTTGAAAGTACATTAGCCAAAGAGGGACATACCCCTGATGTTAATTCAAGCTTCGCCTTTCGCGTTTACGTTTGAGTTAACGCTCATGAACGAGGTCGAACTGGAAGCCATGTTAATCTTGAACTACATTGGCCACCGTAGGAGTTGAAACGAAATCGGAATTGAGAGGAACAGAAACTAATATTCACTGGATGGTCATATACATTTTCACCACTAGATGGGGGTAAAAATCACACAGTGTAGCTTTAATGTATAATTACACTAACAATGACACCTTAAAATGAAGTGTAACCAGAACCGTTTCTCCCTTAACAGGTTAGCTCACCTCTCACACAGCTCAGCCTGCAGCCGTCTCCAGACCACCGCTCTCCAATTAAAGAGGAGTCTCTCGGGCAGATGCAGGCATCCTGCAGCCTTTCTCGCCCGGGTCTGCTGCCAGTCTCGCAGCGTCAGGATCCAGGTCCAGTGGCAGCATCAGGAACTGCAGTGCTTTCTCTGGACAAAGACCAAATGCTTCAGGAGAAGGACAAGCAGATCGAGGAGTTGACGCGCATGCTCAGACAGAAGCAGAGGCTGGTGGAGACCCTGCGCTCTCAGCTGGAGCAGGGTAAGCGCGGATCGGCTGCAGAGGTCACAGACAACGTGGGCAATGCTGAAATACCTTTGCTGTCTAACGGACTGGAAGTGAGAGTGAAGGAAGAGGTCAAGGAGGAGATGGACACATCAGAGGACCTGCAGAAGCAAGGCCAGCCCCTAAAAAAGATCCAGACGCAGTGTTCGCAGCAGACTCTGCTCAAGCTGCAGCAGATTCATCGGCTGCAGGCGCAGCAGCAGCAAATGCTCGTGGACCTACCAAACACACAGACCACACAGTTACTGCAACAGCAAAAACAGCAGCAGCAAAGCGACCCACAGAAACTGCAGCAAGAGCAAGGAAAGACACGGGTGTTGCAACTGCATAAGCACCAGAAGGCTCAGTTACTGCAGCAGCAGAAGGTGAAGTTACTACAGCAGCAGCAGAAGACACTGTTACAACAGCAGCAGAGGACTCAATTGCAGCAGCAAAAGAAGACCGTGTTACTGCAACAGCAGCAGCAACAAAAGTTACAGCAGCTCATCATTCAGCAGAGCCAACAAAAGCAGCTACAAACCAATCAGAAGCAGCAGCAGACGCCACAAAATCAGCAGTTACATACACCACAGGTCAGCCACATTTCCAGGTTTTGTTGTGTGCATTTAGTTTTTATGCGGTTCTTGTCGTCATTTTCACGTTTATTTTAATTTAATTTTTTACAGGTTTCACAGGTGTTTATCAATCAGCCATCTGGCACTCAAATTACTACGTCTTTCCCACTGGATCTCCTGAAAGCGCACTCCACACCTACGCTAGTCACCGACAGCAATGGCAACCGTTATCTGATTGCACTCACCAGTAATAGTGTGGAAAGCCTGACTGGAAAGTCTCCTCAAAGCAAATCTAATGGACGGATTACTCTACAGGTGACTAAACGACAATTTCATTCATATATTATTTTAAAATGCAATTTATTCCTGTGATGGAAAGCTGAATTTTCATATGAGAAATCATATATGATATAAAATATGATTTGATGCTCAAGAAACATTATTATTATTATGTTGAAAACAGTTTTACTTCTTATTTTTGTAATGATAATCCTTGGTTTGTTGTGTTTCAGAGATTGCAGTCAACCCCTAGCAAGCTCCCTAGCCAGTCATCTGCTGATATGGCTAGTTCTGCCAACCAATCACAAGCTGTCAAAGAGCCCATCCCCAAAGTATGTGCATATAAAAATGAGGATGTGCTTACTCAAACCTGTTCTAAAAAAAATAGCATTTACATGATATGGAGATCTCTCTGACAACTTGAACTGTGAAGTCTTGTGAAGAGGCATGAAATTAGATGTGTTTCAGAATACAGTCAAACCAAAAATTATTCAGACACCAGATTTTTTTTTTAACTAGTTGGTGCAGGACACTGTTGTTCATTTATGTAAGTTAGCATAGCAAAATAAAAGTAAACTGTTACTACTTATACCAAAAAATTCTTCATACAGTGGTCTACGAGAAATATTTCTAAACAAATTGGGACCAATTTTGGGACACTTTGACCTAACTAATGCTAATGCGTTATGTGACCTTTTTACACCACAGACTGAAAAGAAATAAGCATTGCTTGGTCATTTTTTGACCTAAATTGATATCTAATTGTGTACTTAAATTGAACAGCTGACAGATATTTAATCTGATTCATTTGTGAGACCAAAACCATTGAAATGTCAACTGATTTGATATCTCTGTGTTCTTGTCATATCTTATTACCATTTTCTTAACTATAGCGAATAAACTGTGAGAAATGTTAAAAGTGTCTAAATAAATTTTGGTTTGACTGTATGTACAAATAGTGTATGATGAAAGCCAATGATAAGCACGTTTTCAACTTATAAGGGGAAGTTAGTTAGTTAATTCTTTGACTATTCTTATTTGAAATCAACATAGTGAACATTACATGAATTTGAACGAGATGCGTCTACACCCAGCTTTTTAACACATATGCCACCTCAGTATAAATGAGACTGGGGCTTTTTCAGTCATTCAAAATCATCGGCATGGTCCAACAGTACAAAGGAATTACTTGTTTACCTTGACACTTAAACAAAACTTGTCAAATATTTATGTAACATGCATTGACTTTCCAAAGTTGTTGACAGTTATAGACCCGTGGATCAACATCACAGAATAACAGTTTCAAATGTACATTCAAAATTGCAGATATGAAATGACCTGTGGGCATTTGTGGATTGCATTGAGAGCTAACAAAACTTTGTATATGTGTTACAATTATAGTACTTAGGGGATATAAAGGGCTAGGCTGCATATAGCTGTGCTTTATCTCCTCTCTGCAGCTGACTCATACTGAAATCTCCCATTTCCAGGTTCAGAAAGAAGGGCTCCACTTGGAAACCACAAGTGTTCAGGAGTCTAGCCAGCCAGTGTCCGCGCCACCGAGCTTTGAGCCCTTCTTCTGTGAGGAATCTAACCCACTGAACAAGCCCTCTTCACCCCCTTCATTTAAGGTATCACACATGCATTATTTATACTCATAATACACATGCTTTAGTTTTGTTACCCATTTTCCCTTTTCTTAATCTCCTTCTTTGCTAAAGCTCACATTTCTTTTTCCATTTTCCTCTACCCATCATGTCCATCTGTTTTAGGAGGACATTTGCCCAACATTTGATCAACATACTTTGTTCACCCCTTCCCCCCCTAAGCCGAACAATCACCCCCCTCAGCGTTTTAAAGTATGGCCTTTACTCACATTCTTAATTTGTTCCTTTTCTCTTTTTTCTCCTTCATTCTTTCATCTTCTTTTTCTGATTCCACTGTTTTTCTTATAGTAACATTGGTGATTATTCTCTGTTCACAGGATAATGTCTCTAACAACCAGCAAATAGATGATTTGTTCGATATCCTGATCAAGAGTGGAGGTAAAAATAGTTTTTGAGAGTCTTTTTTTTAAAGAAATGAACTTTAATTTGCAAGGATGCTTTAAATATATGGAAAATGACGGTGCTTTGTAACATTTCTATTTCAAATAAATTGTTCTTTTAATCTTTCTATTCATCAAAGAATCCTGAAAAAATGTTTCACGGTTTCCACAAAAATATTAAACAACTGTTTTTAACGTTGATAATCATGAAATTATTTTTGAGCACCAAATTAGTATATTAGAATGATTTCTGTAGGATCATGTGACACTGAAGGCTGCCATCACAGGAACAAATTACATTTTAAAATATATTCAAATTGTAATAATATTTCTCAAGACAACAATTTTTACTGTATTTTTTTGCTGTATGATCAAATAAATGCATCCTTGGTAAACATAAGAGACTTCTTAAAAAATAATAATAATAATAATAATAAATCCATCTTCTTTCCACATTGTAGAAATTTCGTCTGGATTTAAAGCCAGTCAAGACCCCTCCCTGTCAGACCTTCACTCCAGCCCACCCACTCCATCCCCACCTCCTCCCCTCCACCTCTCACCACCCACACATCAGCCCAACCCTGTTCCCGCTCCTTCCCAGCAGCTCCCAGACGCCCCGGACAGGCCTTGCTCTAGAACTGTCCACCTCGAGGACTTCCTGGAGAGCACCACCAGTGCTCCTCTCCTCGGCGTGGAGCCGGACGGCCCATTGACGTTGATCGATGACCTCCACAACCAAATGCTGAGCACTTACAGTATTCTGGACCATCCCCAATCTCCAATGGACACCAGTGACATGAGCTTTTCACCCCACCCGGCCAACCTGGACTTTGAAGACCCCAACCTGGATGGCATGGATTGGCTGGATATACCCGGGGTAGGAGGGGGCAGTAATTGTAACGGCGGGGGAATGATCCTCGCCCCTCTCAGCTCGCACACCCCACCCAGTGTATTTTCTGCAGACTTTTTGGACAGTTCAGATCTGCAGATCCACTGGGACTCATGTTTGTAGCTTTTGGTCTTAATTGCTTGATGACACACATTTAGCACCTTCAACCTTACTGTGTATAGGCTGTACACAAAACACTCCATTCGCACATATGCTGTTTCTTATGCTGAAATTTGTTTCTTCATATTCCTGCGCCGAATGGTATTTCAACGGTTCCTGTGTCTGATAGGTCCTCTTAAGCACTGAATTTTAAGTTCTCATTTACTGCATTATGCTCAAATGTTTCGCATCACACGGCACTGTTGCCTTTGCCAACGGAGAGA
Organism: Pimephales promelas; assembly: GCF_016745375.1. The sequence goes on from NW_024121655.1 coordinate 2,524,794, forward strand.
CCAATCTGGACCCTGACACCAACTTCTCATACCTTCAACAGCGCAAATTAACCCATACTTTGGTCTAGCAAAGTATTAGACCAGTTGTCCATGCTGGTTAGGCTAATAATTCACTTTAAGCACACCAGTTAGTACAAACTTCTACATATCTTTGGCACCATTATAGTGTTGCTTCTGCCCATTTCAATAAAGTTATGATCTCATGACCATTATATAAGGCAATTTCTGCTCACACAGTCACTTGCATCGACAAACTAAATGGAGGGAAAATATGAGATATCATAGATCTCCTTGATTTTGAACCCTTTTGGCATGTTAGTTCTTCCAACATTGCACTTAAGCTGACCCGACTGGTGCTCTGGTGTACACGACCCAATTTAATGGGCTCTGCAGGGAACCAGGTTTGGTGACGTTCACCAGATCTCTATGCATTGCTGTACTTTAGGATCATGTATTGATGAAACCTTTGTTCTTTTCCCTCTGATTGTGTAGCGATTCGCTGGTGGAGGTCAGGGCTGGGGTTCAGGTTTCGTTTCAGAGTACTTGGAACTTCTTGTTTTTTAAAAAAGGAAAAAAATAAAAGGAAAAAAATGCAGTGTGGAGGGTGTTTTGTTGTATTTTTGTTTTAAACTTACTCGCATAAACACGGTACATTCACTCACAATGGACATTTCTTATTCTGCTATTGAATCAAAAGGGCTTTTTAACAGTATTTAGAAGTCTTCAAAATTATATTGAATATAAAAACCTGAAACTTCAAATAGAGTGGAACTTGAATGGGTGCCATCTAAGCAAACAAGGTATATATAATGGTAGTGAATGATTTTACATTTAATTTTACACTTGCATTTGATGCTTTGGATAAAAGCGACTTTCATTGCTTTTAAGGTATATGCTAGTTTTTCTAATAGTTCTTGGATTCTCTGGGAGTCAAACCCCCATGACAATGCTCAACATTTTAAGCTGCAGGAAAATGTGGGAATCCAGATTTTATCATCTGACTGTTTAATTTTTTTTAAAGATATGCATTTAAAATCAGATCATAAAAATCACTAAGAATTATTGAACACCATCTGATAGAGGGCCATGAGACTTAGACCTGAGTGCAAAAATGGAGGCTCTAGCCCCTTCCAGAGCTGAGATATCGAAACTCAAAAATTGGGCCCGAAAAAAAACGACAGTGGTACCCCTTACGTTTTTTTTTTGGGGGGGAAAAATTAAGTTTCTCCAATCTTCCCAAAACTCTGGATTCTGATAGAGGGCCATGAGACTTAGACCTGAGTGCAAAAATGGAGGCTCTAGCCCCTTCCAGAGCTGAGATATCGAAACTCAAAAATTGGGCCCGAAAAAAAAAACGACAGTGGTACCCCTTACGTTTTTTTTTTTGGGGTGAAAAATTAAGTTTCTCCAATCTTCCCAAAACTCTGGATTCTGATAGAGGGCCATGAGACTTAGACCTGAGTGCAAAAATGGAGGCTCTAGCCCCTTCCAGAGCTGAGATATCGAAACTCAAAAATTGGGCCCGAAAAAAAAACGACAGTGGTACCCCTTACGTTTTTTTTTTTTGGGCGAAAAATTAAGTTTCTCCAATCTTCCCAAAACTCTGGATTCTGATAGAGGGCCATGAGACTTAGACCTGAGTGCAAAAATGGAGGCTCTAGCCCCTTCCAGAGCTGAGATATCGAAACTCAAAAATTGGGCCCGAAAAAAAAACGACAGTGGTACCCCTTACGTTTTTTTTTTTGGGCGAAAAATTAAGTTTCTCCAATCTTCCCAAAACTCTGGATTCTGATAGAGGGCCATGAGACTTAGACCTGAGTGCAAAAATGGAGGCTCTAGCCCCTTCCAGAGCTGAGATATCGAAACTCAAAAATTGGGCCCGAAAAAAAAACGACAGTGGTACCCCTTACGTTTTTTTTTTTGGGCGAAAAATTAAGTTTCTCCAATCTTCCCAAAACTCTGGATTCTGATAGAGGGCCATGAGACTTAGACCTGAGTGCAAAAATGGAGGCTCTAGCCCCTTCCAGAGCTGAGATATCGAAACTCAAAAATTCGGCCCGAAAAAAAAAACGACAGTGGTACCCCTTACGTTTTTTTTTTTGGGCGAAAAATTAAGTTTCTCCAATCTTCCCAAAACTCTGGATTCTGATAGAGGGCCATGAGACTTAGACCTGAGTGCAAAAATGGAGGCTCTAGCCCCTTCCAGAGCTGAGATATCGAAACTCAAAAATTGGGCCCGAAAAAAAAAACGACAGTGGTACCCCTTACGTTTTTTTTTTTGGGCGAAAAATTAAGTTTCTCCAATCTTCCCAAAACTCTGGATTCTGATAGAGGGCCATGAGACTTAGACCTGAGTGCAAAAATGGAGGCTCTAGCCCCTTCCAGAGCTGAGATATCGAAACTCAAAAATTCGGCCCGAAAAAAAAACGACAGTGGTACCCCTTACGTTTTTTTTTTGGGCGAAAAATTAAGTTTCTCCAATCTTCCCAAAACTCTGGATTCTGATAGAGGGCCATGAGACTTAGACCTGAGTGCAAAAATGGAGGCTCTAGCCCCTTCCAGAGCTGAGATATCGAAACTCAAAAATTCGGCCCGAAAAAAAAACGACAGTGGTACCCCTTACGTTTTTTTTTTGGGGGCGAAAAATTAAGTTTCTCCAATCTTCCCAAAACTCTGGATTCTGATAGAGGGCCATGAGACTTAGACCTGAGTGCAAAAATGGAGGCTCTAGCCCCTTCCAGAGCTGAGATATCGAAACTCAAAAATTCGGCCCGAAAAAAAAACGACAGTGGTACCCCTTACGTTTTTTTTTTTGGGGCGAAAAATTAAGTTTCTCCAATCTTCCCAAAACTCTGGATTCTGATAGAGGGCCATGAGACTTAGACCTGAGTGCAAAAATGGAGGCTCTAGCCCCTTCCAGAGCTGAGATATCGAAACTCAAAAATTCGGCCCGAAAAAAAAACGACAGTGGTACCCCTTACGTTTTTTTTTTGGGCGAAAAATTAAGTTTCTCCAATCTTCCCAAAACTCTGGATTCTGATAGAGGGCCATGAGACTTAGACCTGAGTGCAAAAATGGAGGCTCTAGCCCCTTCCAGAGCTGAGATATCGAAACTCAAAAATTCGGCCCGAAAAAAAAAACGACAGTGGTACCCCTTACGTTTTTTTTTTTGGGCGAAAAATTAAGTTTCTCCAATCTTCCCAAAACTCTGGATTCTGATAGAGGGCCATGAGACTTAGACCTGAGTGCAAAAATGGAGGCTCTAGCCCCTTCCAGAGCTGAGATATCGAAACTCAAAAATTCGGCCCGAAAAAAAAACGACAGTGGTACCCCTTACGTTTTTTTTTTTGGGGCGAAAAATTAAGTTTCTCCAATCTTCCCAAAACTCTGGATTCTGATAGAGGGCCATGAGACTTAGACCTGAGTGCAAAAATGGAGGCTCTAGCCCCTTCCAGAGCTGAGATATCGAAACTCAAAAATTCGGCCCGAAAAAAAAAACGACAGTGGTACCCCTTACGTTTTTTTTTTTGGGCGAAAAATTAAGTTTCTCCAATCTTCCCAAAACTCTGGATTCTGATAGAGGGCCATGAGACTTAGACCTGAGTGCAAAAATGGAGGCTCTAGCCCCTTCCAGAGCTGAGATATCGAAACTCAAAAATTCGGCCCGAAAAAAAAACGACAGTGGTACCCCTTACGTTTTTTTTTTTGGGGCGAAAAATTAAGTTTCTCCAATCTTCCCAAAACTCTGGATTCTGATAGAGGGCCATGAGACTTAGACCTGAGTGCAAAAATGGAGGCTCTAGCCCCTTCCAGAGCTGAGATATCGAAACTCAAAAATTCGGCCCGAAAAAAAAACGACAGTGGTACCCCTTACGTTTTTTTTTTTGGGCGAAAAATTAAGTTTCTCCAATCTTCCCAAAACTCTGGATTCTGATAGAGGGCCATGAGACTTAGACCTGAGTGCAAAAATGGAGGCTCTAGCCCCTTCCAGAGCTGAGATATCGAAACTCAAAAATTCGGCCCGAAAAAAAAACGACAGTGGTACCCCTTACGTTTTTTTTTTGGGGCGAAAAATTAAGTTTCTCCAATCTTCCCAAAACTCTGGATTCTGATAGAGGGCCATGAGACTTAGACCTGAGTGCAAAAATGGAGGCTCTAGCCCCTTCCAGAGCTGAGATATCGAAACTCAAAAATTCGGCCCGAAAAAAAAAACGACAGTGGTACCCCTTACGTTTTTTTTTTTGGGCGAAAAATTAAGTTTCTCCAATCTTCCCAAAACTCTGGATTCTGATAGAGGGCCATGAGACTTAGACCTGAGTGCAAAAATGGAGGCTCTAGCCCCTTCCAGAGCTGAGATATCGAAACTCAAAAATTCGGCCCGAAAAAAAAACGACAGTGGTACCCCTTACGTTTTTTTTTTTGGGCGAAAAATTAAGTTTCTCCAATCTTCCCAAAACTCTGGATTCTGATAGAGGGCCATGAGACTTAGACCTGAGTGCAAAAATGGAGGCTCTAGCCCCTTCCAGAGCTGAGATATCGAAACTCAAAAATTCGGCCCGAAAAAAAAACGACAGTGGTACCCCTTACGTTTTTTTTTTTTGGGCGAAAAATTAAGTTTCTCCAATCTTCCCAAAACTCTGGATTCTGATAGAGGGCCATGAGACTTAGACCTGAGTGCAAAAATGGAGGCTCTAGCCCCTTCCAGAGCTGAGATATCGAAACTCAAAAATTCGGCCCGAAAAAAAAACGACAGTGGTACCCCTTACGTTTTTTTTTTGGGCGAAAAATTAAGTTTCTCCAATCTTCCCAAAACTCTGGATTCTGATAGAGGGCCATGAGACTTAGACCTGAGTGCAAAAATGGAGGCTCTAGCCCCTTCCAGAGCTGAGATATCGAAACTCAAAAATTCGGCCCGAAAAAAAAACGACAGTGGTACCCCTTACGTTTTTTTTTTTGGGCGAAAAATTAAGTTTCTCCAATCTTCCCAAAACTCTGGATTCTGATAGAGGGCCATGAGACTTAGACCTGAGTGCAAAAATGGAGGCTCTAGCCCCTTCCAGAGCTGAGATATCGAAACTCAAAAATTCGGCCCGAAAAAAAAACGACAGTGGTACCCCTTACGTTTTTTTTTTTTGGGCGAAAAATTAAGTTTCTCCAATCTTCCCAAAACTCTGGATTCTGATAGAGGGCCATGAGACTTAGACCTGAGTGCAAAAATGGAGGCTCTAGCCCCTTCCAGAGCTGAGATATCGAAACTCAAAAATTCGGCCCGAAAAAAAAACGACAGTGGTACCCCTTACGTTTTTTTTTTTGGGCGAAAAATTAAGTTTCTCCAATCTTCCCAAAACTCTGGATTCTGATAGAGGGCCATGAGACTTAGACCTGAGTGCAAAAATGGAGGCTCTAGCCCCTTCCAGAGCTGAGATATCGAAACTCAAAAATTCGGCCCGAAAAAAAAAACGACAGTGGTACCCCTTACGTTTTTTTTTTTGGGGCGAAAAATTAAGTTTCTCCAATCTTCCCAAAACTCTGGATTCTGATAGAGGGCCATGAGACTTAGACCTGAGTGCAAAAATGGAGGCTCTAGCCCCTTCCAGAGCTGAGATATCGAAACTCAAAAATTCGGCCCGAAAAAAAAACGACAGTGGTACCCCTTACGTTTTTTTTTTTGGGCGAAAAATTAAGTTTCTCCAATCTTCCCAAAACTCTGGATTCTGATAGAGGGCCATGAGACTTAGACCTGAGTGCAAAAATGGAGGCTCTAGCCCCTTCCAGAGCTGAGATATCGAAACTCAAAAATTCGGCCCGAAAAAAAAACGACAGTGGTACCCCTTACGTTTTTTTTTTTGGGCGAAAAATTAAGTTTCTCCAATCTTCCCAAAACTCTGGATTCTGATAGAGGGCCATGAGACTTAGACCTGAGTGCAAAAATGGAGGCTCTAGCCCCTTCCAGAGCTGAGATATCGAAACTCAAAAATTCGGCCCGAAAAAAAAACGACAGTGGTACCCCTTACGTTTTTTTTTTTGGGCGAAAAATTAAGTTTCTCCAATCTTCCCAAAACTCTGGATTCTGATAGAGGGCCATGAGACTTAGACCTGAGTGCAAAAATGGAGGCTCTAGCCCCTTCCAGAGCTGAGATATCGAAACTCAAAAATTCGGCCCGAAAAAAAAACGACAGTGGTACCCCTTACGTTTTTTTTTTTTGGGCGAAAAATTAAGTTTCTCCAATCTTCCCAAAACTCTGGATTCTGATAGAGGGCCATGAGACTTAGACCTGAGTGCAAAAATGGAGGCTCTAGCCCCTTCCAGAGCTGAGATATCGAAACTCAAAAATTCGGCCCGAAAAAAAAACGACAGTGGTACCCCTTACGTTTTTTTTTTTGGGCGAAAAATTAAGTTTCTCCAATCTTCCCAAAACTCTGGATTCTGATAGAGGGCCATGAGACTTAGACCTGAGTGCAAAAATGGAGGCTCTAGCCCCTTCCAGAGCTGAGATATCGAAACTCAAAAATTCGGCCCGAAAAAAAAACGACAGTGGTACCCCTTACGTTTTTTTTTTTGGGCGAAAAATTAAGTTTCTCCAATCTTCCCAAAACTCTGGATTCTGATAGAGGGCCATGAGACTTAGACCTGAGTGCAAAAATGGAGGCTCTAGCCCCTTCCAGAGCTGAGATATCGAAACTCAAAAATTCGGCCCGAAAAAAAAACGACAGTGGTACCCCTTACGTTTTTTTTTTTGGGCGAAAAATTAAGTTTCTCCAATCTTCCCAAAACTCTGGATTCTGATAGAGGGCCATGAGACTTAGACCTGAGTGCAAAAATGGAGGCTCTAGCCCCTTCCAGAGCTGAGATATCGAAACTCAAAAATTCGGCCCGAAAAAAAAACGACAGTGGTACCCCTTACGTTTTTTTTTTGGGCGAAAAATTAAGTTTCTCCAATCTTCCCAAAACTCTGGATTCTGATAGAGGGCCATGAGACTTAGACCTGAGTGCAAAAATGGAGGCTCTAGCCCCTTCCAGAGCTGAGATATCGAAACTCAAAAATTCGGCCCGAAAAAAAAACGACAGTGGTACCCCTTACGTTTTTTTTTTGGGCGAAAAATTAAGTTTCTCCAATCTTCCCAAAACTCTGGATTCTGATAGAGGGCCATGAGACTTAGACCTGAGTGCAAAAATGGAGGCTCTAGCCCCTTCCAGAGCTGAGATATCGAAACTCAAAAATTCGGCCCGAAAAAAAAACGACAGTGGTACCCCTTACGTTTTTTTTTTTTGGGCGAAAAATTAAGTTTCTCCAATCTTCCCAAACTCTGGATTCTGATAGAGGGCCATGAGACTTAGACCTGAGTGCAAAAATGGAGGCTCTAGCCCCTTCCAGAGCTGAGATATCGAAACTCAAAAATTCGGCCCGAAAAAAAAACGACAGTGGTACCCCTTACGTTTTTTTTTTTGGGGCGAAAAATTAAGTTTCTCCAATCTTCCCAAAACTCTGGATTCTGATAGAGGGCCATGAGACTTAGACCTGAGTGCAAAAATGGAGGCTCTAGCCCCTTCCAGAGCTGAGATATCGAAACTCAAAAATTCGGCCCGAAAAAAAAACGACAGTGGTACCCCTTACGTTTTTTTTTTTGGGCGAAAAATTAAGTTTCTCCAATCTTCCCAAAACTCTGGATTCTGATAGAGGGCCATGAGACTTAGACCTGAGTGCAAAAATGGAGGCTCTAGCCCCTTCCAGAGCTGAGATATCGAAACTCAAAAATTCGGCCCGAAAAAAAAACGACAGTGGTACCCCTTACGTTTTTTTTTTTGGGCGAAAAATTAAGTTTCTCCAATCTTCCCAAAACTCTGGATTCTGATAGAGGGCCATGAGACTTAGACCTGAGTGCAAAAATGGAGGCTCTAGCCCCTTCCAGAGCTGAGATATCGAAACTCAAAAATTCGGCCCGAAAAAAAAACGACAGTGGTACCCCTTACGTTTTTTTTTTTTGGGCGAAAAATTAAGTTTCTCCAATCTTCCCAAAACTCTGGATTCTGATAGAGGGCCATGAGACTTAGACCTGAGTGCAAAAATGGAGGCTCTAGCCCCTTCCAGAGCTGAGATATCGAAACTCAAAAATTCGGCCCGAAAAAAAAACGACAGTGGTACCCCTTACGTTTTTTTTTTTGGGCGAAAAATTAAGTTTCTCCAATCTTCCCAAAACTCTGGATTCTGATAGAGGGCCATGAGACTTAGACCTGAGTGCAAAAATGGAGGCTCTAGCCCCTTCCAGAGCTGAGATATCGAAACTCAAAAATTCGGCCCGAAAAAAAAACGACAGTGGTACCCCTTACGTTTTTTTTTTTTGGGCGAAAAATTAAGTTTCTCCAATCTTCCCAAAACTCTGGATTCTGATAGAGGGCCATGAGACTTAGACCTGAGTGCAAAAATGGAGGCTCTAGCCCCTTCCAGAGCTGAGATATCGAAACTCAAAAATTCGGCCCGAAAAAAAAACGACAGTGGTACCCCTTACGTTTTTTTTTTTGGGCGAAAAATTAAGTTTCTCCAATCTTCCCAAAACTCTGGATTCTGATAGAGGGCCATGAGACTTAGACCTGAGTGCAAAAATGGAGGCTCTAGCCCCTTCCAGAGCTGAGATATCGAAACTCAAAAATTCGGCCCGAAAAAAAAAACGACAGTGGTACCCCTTACGTTTTTTTTTTTTGGGCGAAAAATTAAGTTTCTCCAATCTTCCCAAACTCTGGATTCTGATAGAGGGCCATGAGACTTAGACCTGAGTGCAAAAATGGAGGCTCTAGCCCCTTCCAGAGCTGAGATATCGAAACTCAAAAATTCGGCCCGAAAAAAAAAACGACAGTGGTACCCCTTACGTTTTTTTTTTTGGGGCGAAAAATTAAGTTTCTCCAATCTTCCCAAAACTCTGGATTCTGATAGAGGGCCATGAGACTTAGACCTGAGTGCAAAAATGGAGGCTCTAGCCCCTTCCAGAGCTGAGATATCGAAACTCAAAAATTCGGCCCGAAAAAAAAACGACAGTGGTACCCCTTACGTTTTTTTTTTGGGCGAAAAATTAAGTTTCTCCAATCTTCCCAAAACTCTGGATTCTGATAGAGGGCACTGAGACTTAGACCTGAGTGCAAAAATGGAGGCTCTAGCCCCTTCCAGAGCTGAGATATCGAAACTCAAAAAATAGGCCCGAAAAA